>DWEC01002089.1:0-12197 GCA_018245735.1 Microceris miodesmiata
ACGCTCAGCCTTCGAGGCGCAGGAAGTGGTCGCGCAGCGTGAGCAGCGGCGGCGCGCGCAGGCGGGCGTCGGCCAGCACGTCCCCGCAGCGCTGCTGCCGCGCCGGGTAGCTCGACTTCATCACGCACATCAGCATCCACAGCGTGTGCTGCGGGTACGCCAGCGTCAGCTTCACGATTATCGCCTTCAGCTGCCGGAACACCTGCCGCACACACACCTCGTTACACGCCCACCTCCGGACACGCCACACTAATACACCGACCTCACATTTACAATAATATTTATTCAACCATACATGATATATATCAATTAAAGTGATAAGGGTGGCCCGTATCTTTTCTTGGCTTTCTTTCAGTCTCGTCTTTATTAGTAACAGTATGAGGCATTGCAGTGGCACAGAATCTATTTTTCCTAGCTAAATTTGACATGTTCCTATTATCTTCCCAGTCTATGACGACTATACTTTTTTTTACTTCACGATCGTCCACTTGGCAACTTCTTGATTACCTCTTTTACGGGGTGACAAATTCTCGACACAATCTGCGAGAAGACAGTCAGGTACAGATATATCGGCAACGTCTCCGAGAAATTTTTTATATGACTCGTCATATCAGCCAACACAGCGTGAATACTCGTGTCCGCTGATGTTACTTCCACGTCGAGCCTACAAAGAATTATTGGTATTATTATACCGTCACACTAGGTCCCTTGCAAACTAAAACCTATAGAAAATAAATCCATTAAACTGTACACAACAAAAAACTCCCAGGTACATAACCTACTAACATGAGAATACTATTTGACCCCGTAGGTACTCATATATGCTATTAAGCCATACTACTTCCATACAATTTGCCACTGCCGAAATAATAATAAACGACTATCAAATAATATGTTATTTGATACTCGTTTACTAGTAATTAATTAAACTATATATTTACGAACATCAAAGTTGTTTTTAAAAAAAAACACCGGACTCACCAAATCGACAGCATCCTGGGCATACTTTGATAGAAATACTTATGACCAATCTGCAGCGCCCTGCCGTAGCAGTGGAGGGCGTGCGTTCTCCGAGCCCACAGGATGCTGCTGCTGGTGGAGTTGGACGAGCCTTCGTTAATGCTCACTTTCTCGTAGTACGCACCTAGAGAAACCTGAAAATGTGTAATGTTTTTTTCATACAGATACATACATATGTACATAGATCAGGACTTGTGTCAACATAAACATAACATCACCCCTGAGACCCTGAAGAGATACGCAGAGGAGTGTATTACTTAAACAATTAGACAGGGAAGTGTAATATTTTCAAATATCACCAGTTATATGTGCAAAGGAATAGAAGGTAAGTCTATTGGTATACCCGGCGTACAACTCCAGACTCGGTGCTGCTACTGGACAGTTTTAGCTAGAAAAACCCAACAAAACTTTAAATTCATTTGTGAATCGAACCCAAGACCTCGTGCTTACCAGTCGCCCTTATTAATATGCGGGTCTTATAAATACGAGGTATTACTATTAGTTATAAATGTCTACATAGGAATAGACTAACGTTTTGACCATTAGGATTGTTTGGTATTGATATTCGTGTGACAGTACTTACATAACGTAACATGTAGACTAGATTAGACTAGATTACATGAGATTAGGTTTTTAGACTTACCAAACTCTTCTCCCAATGTCTGTACGCATCGACTGCGTCCTTATAATATCCTATGTTGACATCCACGTCGACATTGGTAGTTTCATCGTTGTATGTGGCGATCAGAAGTTTCGCCTTGGCGCATATCTTTCTGTGCATAAAGAGTTCATATATCGGGTAAGTCATAAAATACCAAAAAACACTTTAAAAATATTTGTACAGCAGTACGAAAATGTCCTGTATTTGTAACGACGGCAGTTGTGAAGTTTTCGTAATAATAGATTTCACAAAAAAAAAAAAAAAATTATGTTAACATGTATAAAGAGGACAATATACTTAACAATTTTATAAACATTACTTAAACTTGACTTTTGGAAGTAGCTGTGATTTAACTCGTTTCGGAGCGATCCTAAACAAAATTAGTGTTTTCTTCTTAAAATACACATGCCATCTTATACCATTATGGGTGTGTAACAGTAAAGTTACCTTTGATCCTCGTTGAGTCTCTCTATTTGGGGATAGGCTTCGTCCAGACCCCGGCGTAGTGTAGTGAAGGCGTGTTCGTTCTGCCCACGCGACCAGTATATCCTCGCTTTCTCTATAAACAACTGCTCCGGCTGATACTCGTCCGCATACAAAATGTACATGTACGACTGGAAAATTATACATTACATTAGCATTTATCGTAATTAATATTATTTTTTTTTGTGAACCAACCAATTGTTTTTTTTTATTAATGTATCAAAGTTTTTGGTATTCTTTTATATAAATTATTGTGTTAATAATTAATGTAAGTAAAAAACCTAACTTCACGACTAATTCCCGAAGGGGCAGGCAGCAGTGTAGTACACTCCCACGTAAGTTTATTTTGTGGTTTTTTTAACCGTATTAATTAACAATAATTAAATAAAATATGTAGCATTGCATGCATTTTTCATGCATGCATCTTTCCACTGTTGAACCTGGATCTCCTTTCAAAATTTATTTTCAATTAATAATTATTACCTGTTGAAAGTTGCCCGCTTTTCGAGCCTGTTTAGCACTTTGCAGCCATGAATCACCAATACACTTTTCTAATTTCCTCGCTGTCATTGGATGTGTCCGTTCTAGAAGTTTCTGTAAGAGTCAGGCGGTATATTAATGATAAATTTTCAGTATATTTATTAATAATATTTTCATAAAACAAGTTTCAATACGAAGATATTGAAATATAATAAAAACATTCAAGCAACTGATATAATTCCTTCAAATTTGAGATCAAATGTTTTATTTGTATTAAGGTAAAGTCATTGCTAATTAAGGATGGTTGATATGATTATTCCTTTAAACGTAATATAAAAATTTTAAAATATACTTGGAATTTATACTGGGAAATACAGATAATAAATACCCTTACTAATAAGCTGTGTTCACCCTCCTACCAGTGGTGTGACAACCTGAAGAAGACAGCGCGAAGCTGCTGGATTCGGAAGGACCAGGACCGGAAGGTAGTGGCACCGATTTAAGGCATATGTCCTGTAGTGAACATCCAGAGACTTATGATGATGAATATGAAAATTACCTTAGTCTGCTCCAACAATATTCGCCTCGTCCTCAACAACGGTTCGACGGTCCTTACGTCCGACTGCACCACCGCCAGCCTCCGACGCCAGTCAGCTAACAATTGATTTATAGTGTCTTCGCACACCCTGTCATTGTCGTTTGATCCCTTTAACCTGTAAAATAACGTACTATCACACCTGTAATCTATGAAGAGCTACGCACAGGATTTTCGCACACTCCTTCTCCTTTCGAGTTAAAAGCCGACGAAGAAAAGACTTTATAAAAGAACTGAATAACAAACCTGCGTAACACCTCTTCAGCGTGCTTAGCTTCAGTTATAATATGCAGCCCCAGGATACTCTGGTACTCGCTACGCAGCACGCTGTCTCCCTTACTCTCCTTATCCATTTGCGATAGGAGCCTCGCCATGCCATCGTTGCAAGACGTCGTGAACGCATCGTGATCCTCTTGCCTGTACGAAAGCAATATCCGACCCATTAGCAGGCCCCAGTTTTCCCTAGCCGGTGGCTGTAAATAGGGCAAACACGAAAACTTTTATCAAAACTATAAAAAATGGCTGTAAATAGGGCAAACACGAAAACTTTTATTAAAACTATAAAAAAAATTAAAGACCTTTATCGATTATAATTATTATTATTCACGAATGTAATATTATAATTATAATATATATGATATGGATGGAGAACCGGATGGAGTAATACAAATCAATAATAATAATAGCAGAAAGTTAAAATAATAAATAATATTTTTTTTTATGTCCAGCAGTGGACTTATAAAGGGAAATATATGGATGGAAACTTGTTATTGCAGTTACCACAGGTTTTTTAACCAATTCATCTAGCTGTTCGAACCGACTCAGTCGCTATAGTGGTTCGGCGGTGAGCTCCATCAAGTCATCGTCATCATGTTCACAGAGAAGACGATACGCTGTGGATGGTTGGTCAAGAGCTAAATAGCAATCCACCATCCCCTAAAACAAGATATAGTTAATCTTCAACTGTTGTTCATAGTTTATGAGTTGACCAACGACAAGTTTAATCCCGTGTTAAGTTATGACTAAGCAGTAATGAGCAGGCCAAAAATCGTTTTAATAAACCCATCATTAATTTCAATAGCACATAAAAACTTCAATTTTACTAATTGTTAAGCTCTTTAGAATTGCGCTACTTAATAAAGCTACGGATTGACGCTACTTAATAAAGCTACTGAATTACCAAAAGGACTCAAGACTAATTTAATAGATAAAAGTTAATGACATATTTTAGATAGTTAATATAAGCTGCGTACCCGCAAACAATGTCTGTCGAGCTGCCCCTCCTGTGCCAACCGCTCGTAACACAAAACAGCATCTTGAAGCCTCCCAGTCACAACTTGTCCCAATATTAACTCCTTCACTGACGGCTCGGATCGTTTTATTGAAAAAATACCTGGTGAAAAGTAAAAAAAATACGTTAAGCTTTATGATTTTGTCTTGCACATGTTTGGCACAAACTTCGCCAAATTTGTTTTTGTGGTGACGCGAGCAGTTTTTGCACTTCTCTTTATGCAATACGATATTATTCTATAAATCTAAAAATTCTATAATATATTTATTTAGTATGATTATTAACATGTTTATTAATATGTTTAATTGATGTGTATAATGATATGTTTATAGAAGTGCTTATTAATATATTTATTAACATGTCTATTTATATTTTTATTAATATATTTATAATTATATTTAATAATATAGTGGAATTTTCTAGTAGTAACTCAGAGTCCGAATCTGTGCCCGGTGTATGACAATAGGCTCTCCACCATTGTGGGACTTAAACGTAATATAATATGTTTAAAATACAAAACTGTTCATCACTCACCAGCGACCGAGTCCGGTTCGTCCAGCACGGCGTATATCTCCGCCAGCAGCGGCAATTGTTCTTCTATCCTGTCCTTGTCACACCCCATGTATAGTTCCAAATACTGCAGGGCCCGCTCCAGTTCCCCACAAGCGAAATTACCACGAGCAATGTCGAGTTTGTCGAAGCTTTCCAAAAAAGATTCCACTGTCCTAGAAGAAATTTGACCGGTACTTAGAAATTATTGACAGCTGCCCTAAAAATCGTCACATATCTGACATTTCTTTGAAAAATATACTTTTAATAATTATTTATTAATGCTTCTGTGCTTTTGACTACAATTGTTCCACAGTAAAATGTAATTATTATTTGCCATTGCCTCTGAGTGATACTTACTTGTAATTATCATTGTCTAGAGGACGTTGTTTTAGATTGCACCATTCCAAAGTCCATTGATTGAGAAAATCGAACAACGAATACACAGCTTTTTGGCATTTGCGCTAAAAAAAAATTAAAAATCGATAAAAACCAATACGAAATCAAAATATCATTTCAAATACGAAAACATCATTTTGGAGTCTAAAATCTGTTACCGATTAATTAAAACATACCTGGTTCCCCTCCTCTGCAAGGACATAGTGAACATTTGGAGTTAGCCGTATGTCAGGCAATATTTTGTACTTCGGCCTCTCCACAAGTCCTTCGGGTTCATTTTGTAACGCTACAATAGAAAATATTCAGAGATAATAAGACACTACTGCAAAGAGGCCGAAATGAGTTCGAAAACACTATCTCAATAATCGCTATACACTTTTAGCTTTTAGCGGCTTTAAAATTATATGGGATTTTAATGAGGCATATAAAAAAGTCTAAATATTGACCAATTATGTTTAATAGGTGCAGTCATTACATTCATAGGACTCACACTAGAATGCCTTGGATCCCCCATTTAAATATTTGCCAATATTTCCACATTGAAATAAAACAATTGCATGGTCAACACTCAAAACCATTACCACTACTGGGCTGAGTGATATAGTGATTTAATTGCAAAACGAGACATAGATATAATCTAAGTTTCCCTCATACCTGTAACAGCAAGCATTTCGTCTTTGATGTCTTGAGTATTTTTCTTTGACAGTATCGCGTGTAAAAATATGTACGGCAGAAAAAGGAAAAACGTCCTCGAGTCGCGTCGCATACTGGGATGAACAGCGCACAACAATTCTCTCATATCCGACTCGACTAAGGATATCAGTTGACCAGTCCAGCTGAAAATATACAAAAAAAAACATATTAATGTAATTTCAAATTAACAGTAAAACCAATCATATTAACAGTCCCTATAGTGTGACCATAAATGCTATACCCCACCCCTCGATGTATGGTGAGGAGCCGGGTAAAACAAAACATGAAAAACGCGAGTACACATGACATCACAGAATAAATCTTGCGATATTTGCATTAAATTTCCTTGAGTAATTTATAAGGTACTAATACATTTTATACAGAAAAATACTCTCCGTACTGGAAGTGATTAGTTATAATCTTCGTTGTCCACTAAAGTAATTTCAAAACAGTTAAAAATAAAGTATACAATCGTTCTGAACTTTAATAAAAATGTTGTTAGAATCCTAAGTTATTGAAAAAAAATTGTCTACTTACTTATGTGCCCATTCATAAAACGTAGTTGCATGCGCCGATCCAAATACAGGTTTAACTTTTTTCGGTTCATGTCGATATGCCAGTGTGTATCTGAAATGATACGAATAATATTGGCTCACTAACTGAAGTTTATGTCCAAACAAAATACAAATCGAAATTAGACACTATCCACATATGTATGTATGTATGAATGTATTACCGTCTAACTTTTAATTCTCGGGATATGACAACCTACTTTAGCTTGATGTCACTCTTTGTAATCATAATAATATGTCGATTATCATCAGCCTAAGTCCACTGCTGAAGGATTTTTGCCCCTAAGCCGCACACTTGGATATCTCACAGCACAGCGTCTCGCACTGCTCGTAGGTGGCCGGGGCATGGAGCCGTGACGAAGCAGACTATATTATATGATCAGCCAGCACTAGACTTAGTATCCTCCATGGTATCCTCCATATAGTACGACACCGTGGTATCCCGCCTAGGTTCCAGGGATATATTTTTTCTCCGCCCAGATTATAATTACATAGTAATACATACTTATATAATTACATAGCTGATATATGTAAAATATACTTGCGATTATACCTTGAACTTAAAAGGGGTGTCATTAATTGACGCCTTTGTGATGAGAAGCTTTTCCATACATCTTTTTTAACGCCATTTGGAGATATTCCATATACTTTTAATATTTCCTGTATTGTTAGAGCATAGCAATCCATATTCTATAAACAAAAAACAAAATCTGTGAGACCTTTTGATGCGGTTGAATCACTAGTACGGTATTAATTCACATACAAATAATGCATAAATGTTGAATGTAAAAGAAGTATGATAGATCTATAGGGGCAGAGATATCCAAGACTCGGTGTGTCTTCCTAAATGTACTAATGTACAACATATTCCATTAGTGTGGGTGTCCAACACTCCTCTGCCTACTCCTTCGGGCAGGTGCGATGTTAAGTTGAATGTGCAACAAGCTGACTTACCGAAGTATCCTTTTCGTATTGAAAAGCTCTGGATAATTCTTCAAGCGCCCTAACAACAAAGCAATCCTCTTTTATGTCGAAAGGAAACGGAGAACTTGTGGTTTTTACATATTGTCTCGGTAGATGTCCAGCTTCTATGGCCCCTAGCTGCCCGAGGCAGGCGGCGCTCGCCACAGATACGCCGAAATCGGGTACTTTACAACCTGAAAATAAAATTGTTTTTGTAACAAATGTATACATTGGCTGATACATCTAATTTATAGTTGATATTGTATAGTATAGATAATATAACGTAACATTATATGTGGTATTTGAACTTTTCACCAGGTATGTAATGCGTCCCACTATGGGATAGTGGAATAATGGTGCACCTATTGCCATACATCGTGCTAAAACTAGCTTCCGTGCCACCACTGGGAATTTCAAGTAACGAAAACACATTATATGTATTTTGATCGATCAGGAAATCGAAAATTGGATTTCTTAATCAGCAGCAGCGCTTGCAATCACTCGACCCAATGAGGCAGTCAAAATAATTATTATTGTTTCGATACATATAATCATAACATACTGACCGCTCAACAAGGCGTCAATAAGTTCTAGAATAACCGGTTCAATATTTTTCCCTCCGAATATTGCTTTGTGTATTTCCGGTCTGTTAGATTTCAACAACTCGTCCAATTTGTAAAACGCACACGCTTTAATGCTCGGCAGTTCCGGATGTAAAAATTTCAGATACCACTTAACTTTCTCTAAGAACACATCAGGCTGTGTTCTTTTGAAATGTTTTTCGATTACAATTTTCACTTTACCCGTTATATCAGAATTTAATACAAAGAATAGGTACGGTATATGTGAACTTAATAAGTTTTCGTGATTCAGTACGAGATATTTAAAATTCTGGTTAATTTCCTCTGGAGCATATTCAAACTGGTGAATTAAAGCCACCGCCAAGTCTGTCAACATAGGACCCAAGCTCATTGTATCTACGTTGCGTATAAATGACCCCCAAGCGTTGGCAAGGATTTTCGGAAATTCTTTTGCCAGGGGCAGAGCTGATCTCAACGTAGCCAAAACTTTGAACCTCAATGGAGTCAAGTACTTAACTCCCATAAGTGACATGATCTCGGAGAAACTTCTTAAAGCCTTACGTTTCACTGATAACGCTACTTTGCTATTCATTAATTTGCGATCGAAATGAGCAAGAATCCCCAAGAATTTGGGACTCAAATAATCAGCTATCTGTGATGTACTCATGTTCATATTTCGACAAGGAGCTGAAGCTTCAGGATCATTCGATGCCAAGTATCTGCAAGCGCTTAGCACTTTATTCGGATCACATTTGTACTGCAGTAGAAATTCAGTCAGAATGAGAATAAAATGCCTCTTTATCAAGGCCAGCTTAGACATTTTTGTAAAATCCTCAATCATGCTAATGCTTTTGGTTACAGCTTCTTCTGACTCATTCATATATAGATGAACGTAAATGTAAGGAAATTTTTCCATCAACAAGTCAGAAACCAAATATTTGCCCAAAGATGCAATGTCCTCTATCATAGACGGGACCTCCGATACCGATACGATATAAGGTACTAAATAAGGCAAAAAATAATGAACATCTTTAGAAATAAAATCCCTGGTGCAAGCAAAACCGAAGGCTTTCACGACTTTTAAAAGCGAAACATCAAATTCTTTGCCATTGTGCAGACTACACTCAACGAATTGCTTGCAATAGTCATTCTTATATCTCTGATACACTTGGTTCGGGCTATATCCGTGAGCTTCACAAACTTCTCGTAAATAAACAACAGCTTTTGAGCCCACTGTGCATTGCGAGCACATAATATAGTATACAAACAGTTTAGTGACACGCAATATAATCATATCATTATGACACATTCCCAAATCCTTCACACAGTTTAACACATTTGTCTGTTTGTTGTAATCATTTGTCTCTAAGCATGACTTTGTCGATTTTAATAGCAAATTTATGCACACATCCAAAACGTTCTCCTTCTGTGAATTCCATCTGAATTCTGCATGATCCTGAAAATATTTTGATTATATACAGATTGAAAAAATTATGGAAAAAATGTTATATGGAAAAGAACAATTGTACCTCATACACATCAATAAATGGCTTCATTGCTTTTATTGCACATTGAGCATTTTCCTCATTTATAATGTCAGTTGACACTTCAAAATTAAATACATTGAAATGATTGCATAAACATCTAAACAGATACCAGTATTCGATCTCGTCAATTCCTTCATATCCTTTGGTATTCAAAAATTTTGTTAGTATACTGCAAATGCCTTTATGAGTCATCTGTTGATCTTGGGAATTTGTAATTGTTTGTAACACTTTGTTTTGTCCCTTAATTTTATCAATAAATTTCAGAGGCGTAGTATTCACTTTATCATCATTGTGACACACGGCACATATAACAGCAATATTTACATCTCCATTTGTGAACACTGTATGTCCTACAGCATTTTCGGTACAACTTATCACAACACAACATGTTCCAAGACTAATGCAAGTTATAGTTGGTACAACTTTCAAGAGGTTCTTCTGTACACTTTGATTTTTGGCCATAAATGCTGGGATCAATATATCTCCTAAGATTTTGCTAGCAGAATATACATTAATCAGCAGGAGGAGCGGAGATAGCAGAACCATCTGAAATATGGAAATAATTTTATTGTGTCATAAGAAAGCAATCACAACAATAAGCTAATTACACACTCTATATTAGCTTCACCTGTATGTTTGCTTGCATGCTTGTTTTTTATATTTACTTACCTCTGGATACATATTAACTTTCTTTGCCATCAAAGGCTCTACCAAAGGGGTGATTAGTTGTACCCAATTTTCATTCAAAGTCTGATTCAAAACCCCTCTTGTGGCCATTGCATACTTTATTATTACAACTTTTGTTAGGTCAGAAAGTTTCATAAAATCTATTGAATATTTTTTCGGGAAAAAAATATACCACCACATCAATGTCTTCATTTTTATCACATCTTCATTCAGGGAAGCTATACTCAGTGCTGTATTTAAATACAAATTGAGAGAGTTCTCGTCATTGACCACTTTATAATATTGCTGGCTAATCAGATCTTGTAGCATATCACACACATTCTCTAGTGTTCTATTGCTTAATAATGAAATTTTATTTCCACACACAACATTCTGATATGTTCTTTTATGTTGTGTGCTGGTTCTCTGTAATATATTGAGGACACCATATATTTTTTGGAGATTATATATTACTACAGTGATATCTGAATGTTTGCAATAGTCCAAAGAAGTACTTAGAACAGTAAGTAGCTGATTATAATACCAGTTGTCTTGCAGATCTATTGGATTTTTATGAAACATATTGTTTTGTACATGAGTCAATATTTGTGAACTGTAGCACTCTAAAAGCATTGACATTTCTTGGGGATTTTTCTGCTCCATGTTCAATATGTCTTCTGGAAATTTATTGTATTTACTCAGTGATAAGCAGAAGAGTCTCAAATCCTTGGAAAATAAATTACTATGTTTTTGTGAAAGGATAGACACACATATTGTGTACAAAATATCTTCATACTTTCTGTATACGTTTTCTTTTTCCATGTTCAGAAATTGTAAAAGCATTGAGTTGAAATGATTTACATTGAATTCATTTATATCAAAGTGATCGAACAGAATATCAACTGACTGTACCATAGCTTGAAGGCAACACAAATAATCCTCATAAATTTTAGGAAACTTGCAACTAAACTTGGTAATGGCATTTGTATTTGTATTTTCGATTAAATTCAAAAAGAAATTCATAGCCAGTAACTTTAAATCAATGCTGAAATTTTCTATCACAGTCATTACTTGACTAAACATATTCTCAAGATCTAATTCTTTTTTTCGATTGATACCCAACAGTTGTGGGGGGATAGACTCTGATAGAAGCTGCAGCACTATATCAATCAAAGTCTTACATGTATTTATGTTGTTTACATGTACATATATCGGCCGTAAATCTAGCTTTATATTTGGCACATTAATTTGTTCTGATACAAAATTTTCAAGAATCAGTTCTGGCAACTGGTCATCATTACATTTGTTTTCATAATAATGAATCAATTTGTATAGTACAAAATAATATTCAGAATGGAGTTTATCAAAGAATGAAGCCTGGTTCATGTACAATATGTTCAATACTTTTAGTTGAGCATTTTTGCTGACAACATGGAACCTGAAAATAATGTGTTATGTATATTTTAAGAATTTCTAATAAATATTATATTCAAAGCATTGTATACCAACAATGTACATACACAATGAATCTAAACATCCAAGTACTAGCACCAACCCAATTATATTCTATTTATTTTACGACAATCTATTTTTAAATATCTTTGTATAGATATAAACATTACATGACACATTTATAATCCTCTTCACTAGTTACATTTATGTCTCTTGGAATACACTATGAGCCTATTGCCATACAC
>DWEC01002090.1:0-12196 GCA_018245735.1 Microceris miodesmiata
GTGAAAAAGTAGTCGTTCCCTTTAAAAATCCGATACGAATGAATGACGTATTACTGACGCTTATGCCTGTACATAGTGTAATTAGATTTAAAAGCAATATAGAAAGCCTTACTGGCAAGAGTTGACGCGTTGTAAGATTCGTGTATGGTAGCTGCAGAAAGTCTCCTGGTGACCGTGACGTCGTCGTCTCCCCAATCCAGAATATTGTACACTCCCGCTTTGACAATTATATCATTCATAGATGTGAGTACTGTCTTCCTGTGCATACAATGAGCAGCTGTGGAAAGAGTAGAAAAATATTTATAAGATGTGCACTTGTAAGCAGCTAAGTAGTTGATTAAGAGAGTTTTGAAGAGGGCGAAATAGTATGGCTATGGTAATAGAAATTTTGCTAATTTTTTTACTAAATCTTCAAAGATAGCTTTGTGTACAAACTGTGTAATTTGTATGGACTTAAATTGAAGTATGAAGTCTGAGAGAAACAAGAAATATGCTAATGACGAAAAACAATTTTGTATCAATAACTTATTGAATATCTACAAAGCAACAGGAAAATTAAAATAAAATAATGAATCTCTGCGAACACCACAAACGATAGTGGAAATGACGCATAATTGGAAGGAATGGGGTAAATACTTATTTATGAACCGAGGGAAATTACAAAGCTTTTAACTAAAGAACAAATAAGGAAATATGAAGGTAGAAAAATGTTTAGTTTACCAGTAATGACGTGAATATTAGACACGAGTGTTCCGGAGCATATATAGTTGACTCCAATGTCTTTTCTCTTGAAGATCGCCACCAGCCATGGCCACTCGCCGCGGCTATAGCTCATGCCATTGTAGATGAGCGGCACTTTATCTATGTTGCTGTTAATTCCGCACTCATTGTTGTCAGGTCTAGGCGTTGTTGTAGACTGTTCAGCTCGCTGTGTGACTGTTGTTGGAGGCCTACAGATATAACAAATGTTGCAACACATCTAAAACATACTACATGGTTTACTATTTTAGGCGTAGTTATGATGATAAGGTTTGTTATAGTTATAATATGTGTTTGCGTATATTATAACAGAAAGTCTTGTGAAATCTCTTAGCAGTAATAACCAGTTTTTCATAGTACTTGTTCTACATGTACGAGTACATAGATCCAAAATTTTCTCACGTTGAACAATGAAAACGGGTTAAAATCATCAATAGTGATTACATATAGCAGTTAGTGTGAAAACTTATCAACAATGACCCACGTTTACAAGTCGTTAACTAGTGTTGCATCAGTAATAATCGTCTTCACAAATTTTAACTGCAGAAGACCTGACTGCTTTAGGTGCCTGCAATTATGAAATAGAGAGAACTGCCCAACTATTTCGCCTCACGAAAGACAGAAAGAAGTTTGTTGAATTGACAGTCGACAATCAGAAGTCAGAGAGGCATTTTGAGAAGAAAAAAAATTATGCAATGGTTTTTGGTGTTAGGGATGTGGCCTAACGTATCCGTGACCGACCTTCGATCGTTACAATGTAACCTCAATGACGTGACACGACATCAGAACTTTCGGACCGATGAATATTAAATAGTGATGTGTCAATATTAGTGTATTTGGAAATCTATTAGATAAGGCATTTTAGATACAAGAGCTTTGAACCACGGGCGTAACGATATATTTTTCATTTTTAATTAGAACTAAATATTTCGTTTATGTTGTTAATTCAAACGAATAGGATTCCCCTCTGAAAAATAATTATAATTAAGATCATGGGACTCATGTTAAATTTACAAAACTATATTTTTTCCACTTTGAATTATGAGGAAAATTTAGCACTTAAAAACTGTAAGAGAACGTTGCGCAAAACTTTCCGAAAACATCACGGAAAACATTCCTTGACGTCGTCTAAGGTGTCTGATAGAAAGTCTACCAACATTCTCTCTAACATACTCTTCATTAACTTCTAAGCTTCACATCTTTCTTAACCAATAAATTGGTGCACTGTTAATTCACTAGGGTATTCTTACATAACTTCTTCCTTTATCGTTGGGGGATGAGTTGGTGCCGGTGTAATTTGCGAAGGTCGTATCATATAAATGGAATCGGGAACGCTGGGTGTGTGTTGTTGGTAGAACATGGAGTAGTCAAACGGGTTCTGAGGTTGGCGTCTGTTTAGTCCGTCTACCTCTATCTCAGAATTATTTATTATGAAAAACGGTTCGGAATCTGTAACAAAAAGAATGGCAACATAATTAATGAATGTAAATGGTAGCCTCATATGTTTTAAAGCAGTAACAGTTTAGTAATTTAGGATTCTGTCTCTGAATCTAAGGGTTCTGTATTCAAATTCTGGTGCACACTTCTTTCATTTCAAAATTTTATATTTATGTGTGTGCGTTTTAAAATTACTTATCATTTGATATAATAGCGCTCATTGGGAGAGGCCTTTGTCCAGCAGTGGATTGAGATAAGCTGATGATGATAATGATGATGATAATAGTGAATGAATACATTCTGGAGAAACTAGCGTATTTACAGAATCTTCCATAAAATTTACTGAGGAATGCAAAGTTGCTGACAAGTGTTAGCCCAGAATGGCGGCTATAAGGTCATCATAGTCTTTAAGGATTCTCATAACAATATGAAACCACATGTTACTACTCACTAGTGTTCCAAACAGGACTGTTATTATTGTCAAACGTGAAAGTCGGATAACCATTGCCAGATGTTATAACAGTTACTGGCTTCGTTGTCGGCCGCGGCCCTGCGTAGGCGTTCTGAACATTCTTCAGGAAGAGCTTGTGCTGCAAAGCTACCTTAGTTACAAACTGATGCGGTCTTGCAATGTCTAAAAAAGTATAAAAACAATATTAAGATAAACGTCATATAAAAGATAATAACTGTACAACTGCACCCACAGGCAAGCGAGCATTTTACCACTGTGGGGTGTGAGGGGTTCCAATCACCATCTCACAAATCGAAGCCAACCTCACCTGCACGTAGTACACCCTGCTATAACAGACGAGGCTCTGGGGACCGGCTGGTTGCGGTATAGCGCAGCCTAAATAGGCACGGCTAAATGCCGTGGCCGCCGATTGGCAGCAGCGTCGGCGGTGCGACTGCCCAGCGTGGAGATTACGGGCATAAACTCCCTTTGGGGGGAGGCCTATGTCCAATAGTGGACTATGAAAGGCTGATGATGATGCACCCACAGTACCATATTATAACTTGACTATTGACAATAATAATAATAATCTCTTTGCATAACTTAACACTATTTATCTTACTGACAACTTATTTCAACTAGACTAACTGACATTAACTGTCCTATTATAGGTCGGTTGTAGTTCCTCGGTTGTAGTTGCCTACTCATTTACTCGCTTCACGTAAAAAAATAGTTATCAATCTACCGAATTATGGATGGGTCCACAATTCGGTAGACTTCGGTAGGTAGGTCCACTTCTGATATTAGCATTGTTAGATTAGTGAGTTCTGACGGAAACATTTAACAGACACGAGCCAGTGTTTTAAGCACATTGTATGTTCGAAATTATTGTTTATATGAGTCTTAAATATCTAAATGTTGTTGAAACGAGATAATTAAATCAAAATATAACGTGTTGTATAAAAGCTTTTAATATATATTATACTGCTTAATGTTCCTATGTACAAACAATATATTTTCATACGCATATTTTATGTTAGTTCGCAACTATCTTTTTCAAATTTGTAACAAAGATCGACAGTCAATTAACAGGCTACAAACTCCTCCTCCGAGTTCTGGAGGCTACACACACTACGGCAAAATTCACCATCACTTTTAAACTATTGTCACATCAAAGGCGTCTGGTTATCTTGTTGATGTTATCCCTAATTTTGAACATCCTAATGTCGAATCACTCATGGGCTCCTAAGAATATTGGGTTCTACAATTTTATCTATTGTAAAAGTACATATTAATTGTATGGTTAGTGACTTGATAGTTTGTCTTCGGTAATAATGTTTGTTCAATGTTTGGGTAAAAAATCAGCGTTTATCATTTGTATGGCTGCCACGGGACAGACTTTGGCTGGCTCAAAATCAGCTGGTGGTCAGGTTGATTTATTACCTTTTATATGTACATTAGAAACATTATCTTATATGAATTCAGTTTACCTCCAGGTCCTGAACACAGCAATTCGTCATTGATGACAAGCGACGTTATTTGAGGAATTGGTGAAGATACTGGAAAATGCACCCGGTAGTCGATTGGAACGCCTTGGTTGAACTGCTGAATGAGTGCCAATTCATTGCCATTGCTTATCGGTTCTAGCTTCCCCAAATAATTCTGAAACAAACCGAGAACTAGTTTACTAAATAGAAAGTACAAATATGTATAGGTTCTTGTTTGAGATGTATTGTATTCTGGAATAACAATACGAGCCCTGTCGAATGCGGACTATGTTGCAAAATCCGCTTTAGTAATTTAGTATAATTTAATTTATTCGTAATTCTTGGCATCTATGGTCTAGCATCCTTAACATCCATTATCGTCGTCTAAGTCCACTGCTGGAAATGGACTTCCCCTAAGTGGTTTTTATAATAATAAGCACATAATCTCCACGCTGGCATGCCAAATGCACTATCTACTGTGCTGCCCGTAGGCGACCAGAGCATGTAGCCGGGCCACGGCAAGCCGTGCCATACGTATGTATATACGAGTACCTACATGCTCTACCACTTACAACTATGTGTTCACATCTCGACTGTCGTGAGTTCATTGTGATAATAAATTTCTCAACAATATTATCATCATCATCTCTCTTTTTACAAAGATAAAGAATTTTTAACGACCACGTCTTCTTTAGTGTGTAATAACAGACATCACACGGCATAAAGAACTTTACGAAACCAATGAGTACAGATTTGTTCAGTATGTTTTAATATACTGCTATAGAAAGTGATGATATATTTTTACGATATTTTGTATAGCATGTTTTTTTTTATTTTTTCAGCCATTCCTAACAGTCCTTTTAATAAATTTATTTCTTAGGGGGCGATGGTGACTCGGTACAAGCATCGACTTATCCTCTGACAATAATGTTTTTTTGTTTTTGTGAACACTCACTAAAATTATTTTGTGACATTAAGTAAATTTAAGGAACAGAGAGGTCAATAGCCGTTATATTTACTTTCTCTTTTTAATGTCAACTTTTTTCCTGAATGTGGCTGATAATTACCGAGCGAAGCCATTACCAGTACCGAGATGCCACGGAAAGTGGACCCCGGAATTCCCCTTCGACACGCACAACACTCGTACGTGTGAATCATGCGAGCTGTGTTCACACATTCCTTTATTTATTTCTGTTTGTAAATGTGGTGTTGGGGACTTTTATTTAAGCTTTTAATGTATCAGTTGTGAATTTTGGTTACTTACTAGCATGTAGGTACATCATAGTTATACATGTAGATCTTTACGTACTTGATCCTTATTTTAATACTTATGTCAATCATCTACATCAAGCTTTTTTTTTTCTCAAAATTCATGCATTCTCAGTATTTTTTTTAAATAATACAATTCCCGACCCAGGGATGGAACCCAGTACCTTTTTATTAGCAGTTCCGCTTGTAACAACTTTACTAATGGGGCAGTCATGTGAAAATGTTTTTAATATTCTAATAATTATATATATAACTATTATGTTTTATCAGCGCTGCATATTTCTTTAGCAAAGAGTTTGAACTATTTAACCGTACACATTAAACATGCCATCACCACCAATTATTCATGGTAATCCCAACAGTACGCTGGGTTTCCCCGAGAGAGAAAGTTCGTGTAACAGTTAGAGAAACACTTGTGTAAGCACATTCGTAGTGGTATTTCGCCAAAATACTAAATTCGTTTTTTATTCATTTAATTAATAATTTATGTATCTGTAGATCTGTAGAATGGTTCTACTTGTTACTAAAGATATCTCTTCCAGTAGACTTGCGATTCGAAAAGGTGATGTTCGCAAATATTGGTAGAGTCATTAACTATTAAAACATTAATGATGTAATAAAATATCAACAAATACTCATTGACCTTCCTTTTAAATGAGAAGATAGTTAAGCGCGTGAGGTAGTAGCGAAATCCACCGGCTGATTACCTAGACATTAAATTATTTGGAGTACCTACTTAAAAGCGGCTTCTGTGCAAATGTAAATTAAAAAGCTGACTTGAGAGGTTTCTACAAAGAGCAATAGGTAGACGAGTTTGAAAAAGTCTCTCGCTGTGGCGATTATGGATTATGCAGGACATCGAATAACCGACACAGAATCCTAACGTTCCTGCGAAGGCAGATCGAAGCCATTTTACATGCTTGCGAAGTTATTAGATATGATCAAATGAATGAAAACAGAATATGAAGAAAATAAAAAGATTGTTTTTATCATTAGCTCTTCTGTAACATCCAAAAACCAAACGCCAGTGTAGTCAATTATAAGTAGTTGAGATTTGAGCTAAAGAAACCTTAGTTTCTAAGGACAGATTTTGTGAGCATTCCAGGGAATGTAACGAACAGTCTTCCTTACTAACAACTTCGGTGCAGAGAGATTTGCATATAAAATTTGAGTCGACAATAATTTACAAAACTTTTTCAGTAACGAAAAGTATTTAAATAAGTCAAGGGTTGACTGGTAGAGAATGCCACTATGTATTAAGTTCGCCCTTTGTTATGCCTGTTTCTGGTGAGCAATAAAGAGTTATTAAATAAAAACAAATAAATAAAATATCATTTAGAGTAACAGTGGTCTCACTTAGACTCCGCAGTTAAATCATTGATTGAAAGAATGAATTATTTATTATATTGATTTGTTAAATAAAAAAATATAATTTTTTTTTGTAGAAAAAAAATTAGTTGTTTTCTTAATTGTGTATAGGCATTATACTTGCTATATCGGTTCATACGTTATTACAGTAAAAACTTCACCTGGGCAGTTTCGATAATTATAGCGCACAATAATTGCACTATATAATTCACCTGTCATATTGTTAGCGATCGCGTCTCCGAGCATTGCCCTTAACTGATCAACCACCTTGCTTACCTTATTCTTTGCGAAGTTAAAGCTGTATTGTATGTTTACACTTAAAGTTTGCGAAGTTTACAATGTGCAATTCCAAGTATTAGGCTTGCAAATTTTCAAACGGGAAATAATAACTGTGTTACATTTCATGCAAATAATATCATAAGAACCTGTACCTATGCGTCAAAAACATTTTAAGTTATATTTAAAAAAATATTGTGTAGGTATAAAATTATGGAATACCAAATTTAAGATATTTTAATATAGGGGTTGTAAACGGGTAATTTTTTTTTAATTCGTAATTCCTTACGAAGATATAAAAGTTTTGAATGTGAATGTTATCAATGACTGTTAATAATTTTCACAGTCGTGAGTTGTCTGTAAAGAACTAAGGCTATAATATATGTACCTATAGCTTGGGCTAAATAATTAAAGGCGAATTAAATCTTACCCTACAATATTTGTCACTAAAAGTACATTATACATAAGTACAACGACATTATTATAATTTTAGTTTTTTCTCTAAGTAGGCATTTCTAAATTACCATATTTTTATCTACTGGATATATTAAACAACAAGAATTGTACTATTTTAAAGTGTGTTTACTCTTGATTGTACAATCTAAGTTCGTGACCTTACAAAACGATATACAATTTTCAATGGCAGCCAATTAGTTATTGATGTCGTAAAACCTTAATTAAAGGGTCAACAAATATTTCCGAGATATTAAAAATAACAAAATTTAAAAATTAGGAATAAGGAAATCAGAAGTATTTTCATTTATCATTTACCTGTTTTCATAATTATCAAAAAGTCAAGGCCTATATTTTAGTCCAACAATATAACTGTCTCATGTATTATTAATTTAATTAAGGGCAATTAAATGTCCTTTAGTTTGCCACGAATATTCCATTATTATCTAATTATAATGAGTGACTGCCTCGTTGATCGTAAAGTTGCAAGGAAGACTACCGATCCCGAGGTTCTGGGTTTAATCCGGGTCGGATACTAATAGTTTTCAAGTCTTGAAATTTTTTTAGTGATGGATCGGAGTCTGAATTTGGGCCCAGTGCATGGCAATACACACACCACCTATACCATAATCGATATGAATGTAACTGATAAAACGTGGGAGTGTACTATACCCCTCTGCATACTTCTGGGATTACAAAAGTGACCTTACGTATTTCTTGTTTGCCGCTATTGCGAAAGATACTGGGACGTAAAGTTTGTTCAAACTAATTTTTCGATAAACAAATCGCTTACGCTAAAATGATAGCTATTGTCATAGTAGATAATTCGTAACTATGTAATGAAAAAAATATTAATTTGTTATATTGTAACATCCTTTTGCTGATAAAATAGTCACGTAATGTGTCAAATTGATTGATATATTTGCCATACGACCTAAAACTGTTGTACTGGATCATCATCATCGTCAACCTCTAGATGTCCACTGCTGGACATAGGCCTCCCCTAATCGGTACCACTCCTTCCGGTCCTGGGCCTTCCGAATCCAGCAGCTTCCCACTGTCTTCTTTAGGTCGTCAGACCATCTGGTAGGAGGGCGACCGATGCTCCTTTTAATACTGCCTTACTACTGTATCATCATCATCATCAGCCTGTCTCAGTCCACTGCTGGACATAAGCCTCCCCCAAAGGGGGTTTATGCCCGTAATCGCCACGCTGGGCATACGGGTTGGATAATAATACTGTATAATTATCTCATACTGTATAATTATCTTAGGAAAAACTTAGGGTAGAATGCTCTCTGGCTAGGTGGGATGATGAGATCTGAAAGGCTGGGAGCGAATAATAGATGCAAGAAACCAAGGACGGGGCCTGTTGGCGCTCATAATGGAGGTTTATGTCCAAAAGTCAATTGAGAGAGGCTGATCATGTTGTTGGTGAAGATGATCATAGCGATGAGAATACATTTAAAGACAAATCCATTTGTAATCTAAGTATCGCCTTTAATTCTGTAGCATAAAGGAGATTTGACCACCAAGAGTTAATAAGCAAAATTATACTGCGTAGCTAAGTTATTTACACCAGGGTTCCAACATAAACTTTTATGATTATTACATTTCTTTTGCCTCTTTTACGCCAGTGTGCTACCACTTATTAATTGCGCATTAGTACAATACCTAATTACATGATCAATCCTATTTTCATATCTGTATCATAAAGTCGCAATACACCACGGTATCATTATCTACCTATTTGCATTCAAAGTACGCACAACACCATCGCATGTAATATATTGACTTTACAACATCTGCCATTATTAATCCATAACATCTATAAGATATGCAAGTATATATATAAGTATATGTTTATATACATATATACGTAGATTTGCGAAAGGCTGCAGACCGATGCTGGATGCGACAAGCCGAGTACAGGGCGCGATGGCGCTCATTGGGGGAGGCCTATGTCCAGCAGTGGACTGATATAGGCTGATGACGATGATGATGATACGTAGTTCAGCCGTCAGCTTACCATAACATAGGATCTCTTGATGCTTACTTTGGGATCTGATTGCCGTGTGTCGAGATGTTCCAAGTTAGAATCATTATATATCAGTAGAGACAGAAAATATATCATAGTCCACAGCACAAGGGAATTAAAACTTTTATTTCGTCAATAATTACCACTTTTATATCATCATTATCACTTAGCCTTCACAATTAGCATAAACACAAAAAATGTTTATTGACCAAAATACAAATAAAAAGATCATCAATTCGTAAGCCTTTTTGTTATTTGCATTCAATTTGTCTGTTAGTATATATTTTTAAATTGCGTACTAAATTAATAAGGAACTTGTTCGTTGAATTATATAGTCATAACACAGGTCCATATCTTTAATAATAAAGTGTTTGGACCTTATCGAAACATACAGTGAACTAATAAAATAGCACGACTCATGTGGCCAAACAGTGAATTTGCATTATAAAAACACTATATTTGATGATGATAGTACGGCAGGTTGATTTTGTGAATGAAAATCATGAAAATGTATGGCATGTCTGATTCTTCATTGAAAATATCTCCCCGTTGTGCTTCATCTATTTCTACAAATAAAGCAGTATATTATTCAAAAGTATGCATACTTAAAAATGTTTATTTTCAACTGTGTGTGTACATCTTGAAGAACGCGAAGCTATAAAACCTGTCCGAAATGGAATTTGACGTTCTTTTTATATGTCACAGGACATTTTTTTAAATAATTATTCATATCACGTGAATATTTCAAAAGTGTATAACGTACATTCGTGCGTGTGTAGATCCTGCGATGATATAATACGACTATGAATGATGAAATGGGATGGCATCATACGAACAACACCAAAATATTTAATACGATTTATCTCGTGATTGTGTTCAATTTCATTATTATTTTATTTACTTTTAACTTGCAAATAACTTCATTTTTGTTCATTTCATTTAATAAAATAAAATACATCAAACAAATAAAACCACCTAAGATATAACTTTTTAAAAATACACATGGGCTTGTATTGTTTTAAAAACATAATAGTATGTTTTTCATTTTTTATCTTTGTATAAATAATTTATGTATTTTCTTACCATTGTATACATTATGTCATATAGAAAACTTGCAAACTTTATATTTTTGATAACACCTCCGATCCCAGAGGCAATCTACCTTCAATTGGAATAGGTACTATAAAACTATCTAAATATTGTACAATATTATGCCGCTTATAGAAATTGAATGTAGATATACTTACTGAATTCAGTCTTGCAGCTATGGAGAAGTTGAGCCTTGTAAATATAGAAGAAACACGTTCCTTGGGAAATACATGTATAATACCGTAAATTCCCGTATCGTCGCTTCTATATTCAAAAAAGTCAGGACATGGAGACTGTTGCGCATAGAATCCACGTGACACAAATAACAATAAAACACACGTCACCAGAGTACCACAGTGTTTTAATTCCATATTTAAGGTGATTTTTCTTAATATCCTCAAGAAAATTCGTTTACACCCTCACAAGGGAGACGGCGACGCATTTTGCTCCACTGCGAAGTAAACGCGCAGTCGGCACTTCGACCGGCGATGTACTGTCGTTGAGACTAGATGGATGTCTTAAAACTTCATATTATCCTCATTCATATGTCCATCATATTTACTTAATACGTTTACTGTTTTTGAATTTTATAACTGTTACAAGCTACCTTAGTTACGTAACTAAGTAGGCATATAATAAGTTAGATATAACGTGAGGCATACTCATAGACGAAATTATTAAATTTGACGTAACGGTACTTCTAAAAGAGTGACATTCCAATTTTAATAAAATTTTATACATTTTATGAATAGAAATAACCAACGTGTATGTAATTCGCAAATGTTTATATAAAAATATTTCTATCATAGGGTCTCTTTATTTTCTATAGCGTTACTGTTTTGTTCAATAAATGTAGCTTTCACATATCATTATGCCAGACATGTTGTGGGCGGATTGAAAGGTCCTATATACATATATAAATTTTATTGATTTATACTTTCATCAATAATAATACTGAAACTAACGCCTACGGCCGAGGATTACGCTAACATAATTTTATACTATTTCTTCATAGGCGATATAACCGCCAGACTTGATGAAATTGTATCACATTAGTAGATGAAAACATGAGCAAATATTTAACAATATATTTTTAATATTATATATTCCAACAAAGTGGTAATGTACCTTTTATATTAAATAATTTTTTTGGACGTTCTACATATATCAAAGGTTTTGTTTCTGTCTTGTAGTTGTAATATTTATATGGGTTTATTCCTGCGAAGTTTACATAATCATTTTCGAAGGTATCAATGAACTATCGTATATGACATCGCGGAAATTACTATCGGTTTTTACGCGTATTTTTCCCAATGCTTCATAGTGCAGACTTTACGCCCAGCTAGAGGAAATAGTGTTTGAAAATAATGTAAAAATAAATAATGAAATGGGTTTAATATACATTCATCATTCATGATTATTATCAGCTCGTCATCGTTCACTGCTGGACATAAATATCTCCAATAGCACGTCACTGGGCTCGATCTTTAAGTCTTCGCATCGAGCCCCTGCCAGTCACTTTGCGCATATCAATAGCAAACATAATAATTTAGTAGATACGTACTTTAA
>DWEC01002091.1:0-12195 GCA_018245735.1 Microceris miodesmiata
CCATTCGGTGATGAGTTCTGGTAGAGACGCGAATTTTAAAATAACATTCGGTAGGTGGTAGGTTTATTTACGCCTCCGTGGAAATCATCGTCGGTTATAAATTGGCTCGCAATGCGTACACATTAGACTTTCCTTCGGTGACGTTAGTGCGAGTCGCTGATAGGGGGGGTGGCAGTGTGGGACTATCCGCATTCGCGGTTTTTTTCTCTTAACGTATAGAGGTAGAAAAGAGATACAGTTAGTCTCTGTTTCTAAAATGATGATTTGACTACAAGCGTGTTTTCTTGAGACTTAATTGATGTATTGTGAAAATTATTTTCGAATCCAGTGTTGTATAAAAAGAGTGATAAATGGAGGAATGTCGGTGCCAACTGTCTATTTTTTAAGTCACCTGGAGTGGTGATTTTCGGAAAATGTTTATTGCTTTGATGAACTGAATCGGTGTGCTCAGTTTTTTGGCGTGTTTAGATTAACATCAGCTATCGAAATCATATATCGAAAACTATTTCGGTGGCAGCTCCGCTGACCGGATATCCCTTTTGTTTCTGTGAACCATCACGTTCCGTGTTCGCTATGTTTATATTATTTATAACGCGGCCGCGCTGCGCTTGGCTTGTGTCTGCCGTAAGCGTTTTGACACCTCGTTCGTCCGTTACTTCATGACACTGCACCGTCTGCTTTGGACTCTCCGCGTAAACAAAACGCCCCATAAACGTTTCTAAGGCATTCCTTCTAAGTCTTGCGTTCCGTTTCACGTATCTGACTACTAATGTTGTTTTCTCTATCATATTTATAAGGAAGTTAATGTATTGCATCTGTTATGCACGAGCTTTCTACGAGTCTCAGGCTTACGTTTCGTTTTACGTATATAGCAACTAATGTTGTTGTTTTTTTCTTTTATGTTTGTAAGGAACTAATGGCACATCTTATAATTTGAAGTGGCGTTCTTCTAGTTGACGGTTAATTTCATAAACTATGATGGCGTAATAAGATTTAATATGCTAACGAGGTATGATTGCTGCTACTCAACGGCTATGATGGTCACTGTCACGTTTTACGCACCTTTGTATAATAGTATCGTCTCATTCTGATACATTACAAGCAGGCTATGCTAGAGCGGGACAGGGCTGGCGTTCAGGTGTGACGTCGCGGCTCACGCAAGGCTCCGGGCGCGGTTCTATATTTGGGTTAATGGATTCGTCCGCGCACAGCCAACATGGGAAGTACCTGTTAGTTCGTCCGCTACCACCTTCCGACTTATATCCTACATGAGAACTATAGTCCTCATTACATTATGTACGTGTTTAACACTTGTATGTTTATTTGGAATAGTTCTAGTAGTTTTGGACCTCTTTGAGGTCCTTTTTCGCGCGGTGTCTCCTAATCGTATAGAAGTCGCGATGGAGCTATGAAGAAGGACCTCGGATAGATTTGAAACTAGTCGAGCTATATTATAAAACCATTCTTAAATAAATTTAGCTGGTGTATGATTTTGTCATGTGCACGTATGATAGAAAACGTTTAATAGTTACTATAATATTGTGTATGCCTATTGCAAAATAAATAAGATTTTTTTCTGAAACTTGTCGAACGTTATTTTACAAGACAATGTATTATTAATTATTTTTTGTAGGACTGATTTTTATAATTATCTGTGCCATCGTCACCCCCCATCCTAATCTTTGATGAATCGATACTTAATGGAAGTGAAGAGCCGGAAAAAACTTTAGATTAATCCTATCTTAATGTACTTTATCTAGTAATCTTAGAATATTTCTGCTTAAGTATATGGTACCTATTGTTTGGGCTGTCTGAAGTATAGATTAAGCTCAGTATTAGAATTCATTTCTCTTACAACTTTCTCTTCTAGATATTTTGAGTTTAATCTCAGAGTCTACTAAGATCTATCTTAAGATCTACGGTTATTTAGCTATTCCGTTCCCGTCATGATAAATAAATTCTTGTCTTGGTGTTTATAAACTATCCAATTTGACTAATGTAGTATTATTTTTAGCACTCATGTTGTAAAATAAAATCGGGAAATTAATACCTGACATATTATCATTATAAATAAAAAAGGTAGAGAAACATAGTGTTAAGACTGCTAGCTAGGTATTGTTTCTTTTTGTTTTAAATATACCATAACGCCAAATTTCTTACAGGATAGGTAGAGACTATACAGAGAAAAATATCTCTATCTTTATATACCTGACGCGCTTCTTCTACATTAATCACTCTCTGCATACAAGTAGGCCGGTTCCGTACTCTTTCGTCAACCAGTATCTGGCCATTTTGGTCAAAATTTGTGAATAGGTGAGTTTTGGTTTTAGCTTCGGTACCTGAATATTGTTTTTAGAGCTTTAGTTTGAAATTTCAGAAATGTTTACATAAACGATCTTATTTGATTGTTTTGTTATGTTTTAATTTTGCCAAGGTCAAGGATTATGTTTGACTTATTCTTAATTAATATTGCACCGGAGACAAGGAGAAATTATTAAATTTATAATAGTAATCTTTGTAATTCCCGCTATCCAGTTCAAACTATTCATTAGAGTATCCAAAGGTTTAGGCAGGCTAATGCTTTTTTGAGAAGACCAGAATAAAACAGAAAAGATGTGTCTGTACTACGTATTATCTATTTACTAAGAATTGCGTTGGTAGGGACCCACGTCTAATCGTAGTGCAACTAATCATAAATAAGATAAGGGTAGCTTTAGGATAGAAAGAAGATTCAAAGAGGTTTCGCTTTGTGCGTGCTCGTGAAGACGTCAATATTTTACATAAGTTAAATTGTTGCCAAGGCAAAGGTTAAATTTTGCGCGGTAATATCAACATTGGAGTAGGAATAATTAATTTAGTTTCCTGTACTTCTTGCTGAAACGCTATAATAGAGAAAGCCTATGAAAAATTCAGTTCGTCGAACAGTTCTTCATTTATAGTAAAGAGCCTCCCATTTGAGAGCACAGATCATTTTTAAATATAAAGTTGATCAAATTAGATGTGAATTCTTTAAAGTCGGCGCAATTTTATCGGTTGTATCGGCGAAAACTGGCCGCGCTCTCGTGTCCACTTCTGTTGAACTAATGGCTCTATATTTAGACCGCGCCGTGATGTCAACATCAGTCGGAAGCTGGAAATCGTGCCATCACCGAAACTCCACTCAATAAGCCGCTTCACGGAATCGTGAGAAATATTTCTAATTTTTATGCTGTTCTTGTTCGTTCTAAACTTCTCTTATCGTATGTTCCCACTTGGATTTTTGGAACCGATGCACATAAATTTGTGGGGTTTAGACAGTCAGGTATTTACGTTTTTTGTGTTTCGGACAACTGATTGTGTTTGAAAGACTCGCATTAAGATTAGATTAGAAGCATTTAAAATTAACTATTATAGACACAAAAAAGAAATAGCTCAAACGATGTACGTATATAGAAATGTTCTTTTAATCTAGTCTCCATAATATGGCGGCTGAAGAGGTTAATGCGTTAATGACGATTCCTTGTAATTATAAAAACAAACAAAACAAAGCTCTGCGTGTGGTTAAAATGCAAACGCAGTTAGATTACTATTGGCAAGTACTCGGCGTACTGTGACGAACGTGAAATAACTGCACCACATCCGCGCGGTTCGCTCACATGCGGTACATGCGATTATAGACCGTATTCCACAACAATAAGCCACAAAAGATAAATTGAATTAAGTAGGGTAGTCGTGATTTAAATCGCATCGCATCCTGCCCTTTGAATGAACGGTGAAATAAATGCACATAATATATTTTACCGTTCTCTACACGTCTATGAGTAAGCTTCGTCGAATTCACGGTGACGTCACGAGCTTTCCCTTCACTCCCATTGGAAATAGATCATTTTGCGTACTACTAAGTATTGCTCAAGTAAATTGTGCCGTTAGTTAATAAGAACAGTAAGATGAGGAAAATGGTTTTGGTTGACACGGTTTTGCTGTTTTCTAAGGGAATCTAGAAATTTCTCTTCATTCTTATATGCATGAAGTATCGTCTGGCTATAAAACAGATTTCTATACCTAAGATATTATTCGCGATCACTTCGTACTGTGCTGCCAGTATTGTTAGTAAAATATTGAACTTTAATGTAATGGGAATAAGATATAAAACGCGACATCATATACATAGTTGTAAGTCATTTGACGTGGTCATGGCACGTTGGCCGCGGGCCGGCCGCCGTGCACCCGGTGCGGAGTAACGGTCTCAGTCTTATTACACTTTACATAACTCAAAAGTAAACGTGAAATGGATATAGCCTACACGTAATGGTATACAATTGCTCGTGCCACTTTCCAACTTTTGTTCACTATTACAATTAAGTATGTCGCATGTTCGGACGATGCCTTTTGATTCTTAGAAGAGATTCATATTCAGCAGTGAAACGATAAAAGGGTTGACATTTGTCAATATGATGACCGAACGGTATGTTAAGTGAAGTGTGACTGAATATAAACAAATCAAGAAACTTCATGAGGTAAATCTAATGTGTCGATACTTTATAATTCTATCTTTACATTTAATACATGCACGGAAATGATTTCTAGAATTCTCTCTACAAGCCATCACGCTAATGTTTAACCAAATTGACTTTAAACGACTTGTTAATTGCCTACCAAACGATTACGTGATACCTTCCTGCCTAACTGGGGTTGGTGAATGTGTTACCAGACCGGTCGCTAGGCTGTGCCATTAGTCATGCCAAAAGTCAGGACGTCCGGATGGGAACCGGGCAGACCGGCGCTCGTTATGCAACGACACCAGACACTATTATGTCCCCTCCGAATAGCGTGACGTCTAGCCGTTCGGTAGGCTCGGCAAATAGAAGGGGGAGGCGCGCCAAACAAAAGACAATAAGCTAACTTGAGGGCTTTATAGTCTCCAGTCTCAAGATTGTTCCGTTGCAGCGTATGATCCTTGTGATTTTTTTGTTACGTGAATCTGCTGAAATGTGCGAATCTTTCTCTTCCACTTTTGCACGTTTCCACAATGCGTGTCGATTCTCCATCGGCTTATCTACCTGCTGATAAATCTTCAGAGCGTGAATTGTGAATAGAGTTACTTTAATAACACTATTTTTGTTATTCCATCGTGACACGGTTGACAAATATCTATATCCTTACAAATCTAATATGGTTTTGTATATTTAACACACTAAAGGGAAACTAAACTAACCAAAATATTTAACAGAAGCTCAAGTTTTATAATATATCTTCTTTAATTAGAGGACAAAAAAGCCATTAGTCTCTTTGCCTTTGTAATGCAAAGCTCATTGTTTTTTCAATTACATTAATATAAAGCATACTTTCATTGTATACCGTATTTTCAATTGCGAGTCCCTCTCTCGGCTGTCTGCTCGCTTTTATTACAAATATTCCCGACTTTCCCAAGTTTGCGTTTGCAAGTTCGTTGCACGTTGTTACAAGTTCTGTTGTTGAGTTTTATTTAAATTTTAAGTAACTAAAATGTAACTTTTATACCTACAATGTTAAATTGAACGACTTCAACATCATTAATCTCAATTATAATCTCGTACTACTTATCAATGTGTGTTATATGTTTAATAATTCCATAATTACCAATTGTGATTGAGTCGATGGTTTTTTGTTGGTTGGAGTCGCGGCGTGGGGTGTGCGGAGTGGGCTTAATGGCAGGCCATGGTGTACTGCCGACGCCATGTCTGCTCGCCGCGGGTCAACGAACCCACCTTGCCTACTCGATACATTCGTTGTGTTCCACGTTTTGTTCTATCGCTGCTTGGTTATACTTATTTGCAATGGCTTCTATTCATAAACTATGAATTATTATCTTTTTATATAATACGCCTTAAATTTTCGAATGTGTATAGTGTATAGCAATAGGCCCATCCTCTATAGCATGAGACGTATAACATAGCTAATGAAAAGTGGGAGTATAGTCGATATCTACTTGATCGGGGAAATGCAAGCGTGATGTTGTGTTAATTTTCAAATATAGCGAAAGTTATATACATTTTTTTTTTAAATCAGTGCTCGTGAATTGTAAGAGTGTGCAGTCAAAGCTACTACTACGTTAGATACTCGAGTAAAAAGAGGCTTCTTTCCATTAGCACAACAATGGACAACTGTATCTTAAAGAAACAAAAGTGCCGCAAATGGATCGATAAAGTGTTATAAATAATCCTTGGTATAATAAAATGAAGTATAAAATCTGAAGAATGTAACTCGCCTGTTTTTATTTAATCCAACCGTTACATTCGGTTGGTACCAATTTTGATGTTTTATTATATTCAGATTAAATTGTTTGTCAGTGCAGATCTATAATATTCCATAGCAATGCTCATCAAGTATGCCCCACCTCTATCTATCTCTACATCCGATGTTTACGAGTTATTAATGTTAATAAACTGGTATTTAATGCAAACGAAGTATGAATCACAAAACCAGCTCGTTGAAGTCGTTTACGTAATACATATTGACATCATAATGGACTTTATTATAATGAAGGCTGTTTTTTGTGTTATGAATAAAGTGATATCTTGTAGCACCAATAAACATATTAATAGTAACTTTTTCATATATATTTATTTATATCTCTGTGACACATACATAAATTTTAAGAATCTTTAAACATTGCGTTTATGTGTTTTGATATGTTCACTATGTAATACATTTATAAATACATATGTATATTTGTACTTAATAATAATTTAAATAAATTGATTTTTGGCTCTATGAGCATTAAAACATGTATTTGTAAGTTAGGTCTCCGGAGATTTTATTTTTGTCGTGTTTTCGTTGCTTGAACGAGTTGTTGTTTTAAAACACCGAAACAATTAGGTACAGTGAATATTGTAGTTTTAATTACAGGTTCACACAACACAATAACCTTGATTTCCGAGAAAAAAAAAGTTTTTCATTAAAATTGTCGGATTTTGAGATTTTGACTTAAGATTTTCTCATCGAGATATCATTACCATTGTCTTGATATTTTCGGACAGAAAAATAATAAAATGATAATTTTTAAGAAAATAAATATTTCATTAAGTTTTGACATGCTGGCGACATACAATTATTTAAAGGTGAGTCAACTATTTCACGTCGTGGCAGTAGTCAGAATTGCGTATGTTTTGTGTATATCAACAGTTGCCGTCACCACCTGGGTTCCAGGGTAGAAAATGTCATTTGGCGCTAAGTACGCCCTTTTTATGTTACTGAACTGTACTGTTAAGTAATACTTAATAGTTAAATACAAGCTCTGCTCTCTAAAAATAAGAAGAGATAAGGCTATAGTCTGCCGCGTTGGCCAAGAACGGGTGGGAAGATTTCACAAGCCTTACAGAACAAGTTGGAGAAAACATCGTACGCAAACGTACATGTAAGAAGTTTGACAAAAAACGGTGACGATGATGATGATAAAATCCACTATAAGATATATTTAGGAAATAACACAGGTCGCCTTAAGCGATCAGCTTGAGAGATCCATTACAATTGTCTGTTAACGAGACCTTCAGCGTGTGTGGTGCGTTGTGAAATATTGCTGTAATCGGAGCCGCGACGATGTTAACATAAGTGATGTTGTGTACCAATAAATTGATAGCTGACAGTTGTGTTCATTGAACTGCATTGGTAAATCGTCGTATGGAGTTTTTCCGAGCCGTTGATCGACGGCCTAAGACACATCGGTAGCAGTGATGGTGATAATGACAATGATGATAGTAATTATTATAATGATGATGGTAACGAAAAACATGTTAATGATAGAGCACGGACACTTTGTCCAACCGATTTAATAATAAATTGTTCATAAACGAAAGGACTGATCCCGTTTAATTAATACGAATTAATCACAACATAAAACCCTTCACATGGATGTCTTTCATATGTACCATCTTCAATGTACTGCAATCATTCACACAGCGCCGCGCAATATGTCTTAATTACAAAACTTCAATTAAAACGATTAACGCGTCGGCTTTACGAGTGCATGGCATAACTTGCGGAAGATAACTGGGTACTTCACTGTGATGATGTAATAGCGAGGTATAGACGGCGGAGTGACATGCTGGGAGGGAAAGCGCATTGCTCGTAAGTGTCAGGTTGATTTCTGCGTGTTATACACGTACTCGTAGACTGCTATCGGGGACACTTAGCGACCGCCTAGCACAATTCATGCTCACTACTTATGTGATTATAGCGGCGGCCCGAGAATTACTTTGCTTGGTACATGTGAATGTGAGATGTAAAATGAGTGATGATTGCAAAAGAAGAATACCAGGTCTATCAGGGTAGAGATATATTATGGCACCGGACATTGTTTATTGGAAATGAGCATCTATTTGTAACATAGGGCTCTCTGGTGATTGAACAATTAGAAAATAGTTTGAAAAGTTGACGGATTTCATGTTGTTTATATTTTTAAGATTTATGGCTCGCCATTAAGCATACATACACACACTTTGTTGTCACGTCTATTTCCCTCAGGGGTAGACAGAGTCTGAGTATTCCACTCCACATTTTTTCTTTTTTCGCCTCTTTCACATTCATTATGTTAAAGTCGAAATATAGCGTTCATCTGTCACAAAGCTCTCAGCCATCAAGGAAGTGTGGAAAATATTGTTTAATAAAATTTGCTATTTGTAAAAAAATCATCATAGTCAATGTAAGATTATATATAACGTATAATGTGAGATTGTTAATACAATGTAAGATTATATATAATGTAAGATTGTTACACATATATAATGTAATGTCACAAATATGTACATAATGTTTGGATTGTTTAGTTTTATTTTGACATAAATAACTATGAGTTACATATTATGTCCTTGTTCTAAATTGTTTGTTGTACGTGCAGTAGCGACATCTATTGGCGTACTGTGTAATATTCTGTAAGTGAATAGTATTTTTAAAGTATTGTTCGATAACGAACTGCCAAAGCTGGCATGGTTTGTATTTTTTTTTTAATTATACTGTGTTATCCCTTATTATTATTTTTATTTACCAGATAAAAAAATAATGACCATAGCTACCGTAAACGGTTTTTAATTTGATTTTGAAAATGGAATGTGTCAGACGTATAGTTCTTAAATATATTTAAATTATAAAAATTTAATGTCAACAATACATGTAGATGGCACATGTGTACCTTGTGGCGATGCAGTAATCAAATACGTTAAAGGCTCTACAAGTAACACTCAAGTTATTTAATATTTTATTGAAAACAAGCACGTCAGAGTCTACATGAAAATAAATTTGGCATTCGATGCTCTCTACTTATAATGTCTTTAAATTATCTGAAGGGACGATACAAACATATTAAATCGATGAAAGATCAATGGAAGTACTCGTAGCAATATATACTCGTAGTATTTAGTTAATTCTACAAGTAATAATGAACATAAATTGACTTTAAAAGTAAAGGAAGCTTATGCAATTGTGGACAATACAAGAAATCAGTTCAGGTGCGGTGATAAGACTACAAGAACCTATTATCTTATCATTGTTATGACGTCATGAATAACAAAAACATGAACGTCCTATATGAATGTCTGTCGGCCTGTAACATGCAACGGCCCGGTTATAATTATAAAGTAACGTCTTGTTACGTTAATCGTCGTTTATTTTTAATTCACGGGGGTCAAAATACAAGGTAAACATGGGCCGATAACAATTTTATTGTGATAACAATGTTTCTGTCCATAACAATAATTGTACTCTTGTAATTCGATTACGTGTTGCGTTAAAATAAAAAAACGTAATATCACGCTTGTAATTCCCGAAGGGGTGGTTGGGGTGTAATTTTGTTCTCTGTATACATATATTTTCTATATATGTTTTATTTATCGTGTGTATGTGTGTCTGGGGTAACTGTGAGAAGTGTGACTGGCGTGAGTTTAGCAGTGGCGTTGCTTTGTGAGCTGTCGTGTGTAGAAGGAATTATTTCTTTTTAAAAGTGTTTCAAATTTTAAACATAACGAGTCGCCGTTCGTGTTCATTTACCATTAGGAAGTTATCAATTGTCCGAACGCGCTGACTTCTATCAAAATTGTTTTGAAGTTGCCGTGCAAATTGCAAGTGTTTATTATTAATATTATTTATGATAGATTAGCTTTTTGCCTACGAACCGCAAAACAAAACCTTTTGACACGTAACTTTAACGTGCTATTCGACTACTAAATGACACGTCTATTGTCTGTAAGGAATTTAGACTTATGTTGCCAATATACATATATGTGTTAAAGAAGTACATAAAAGAATTTCTCGTACTTTGGATTACCGTAATTATCATTTTGACAGAAATATTATTAATCGTTGCGTTATAATTAATTGCCTTCACGTTTACACATAAACATAATTACGAAATAGTGTCGTCAACTGCGCGTACTAACGATACGATTGTGTTGTTGCAGACTGTAGAGCGTGGCGCGGTGAGGTGCAGTAGGTCGCGATGACGACCGACATATCGGTGTCCCGCTGGGACCCGTCCATCGGCCACGGCCAGGAGATCATCGACGAGTTCGAGTACGATGGCGGCAACTCGTCCTCCAGGCTCTTCGAACGATCGCGCATCAAGGCGCTAGCTGGTGAGACTCCGCACACTATATTACTGCATTATAACCCGCACAAGTTAACTAGACACCTCTCTATGTTGACCTAATGGCGAGGTACTGATGCATCACAGACGAGAGGGTAAGGACCAATTCCAAGAGTTTGAAGTGAAAACTTTATAGGCGCTTTAAGCAATTTTTTTAATGTGATATTGTTATTTGGGCAGATAAAGGTAAAATTTATACGGATTTCATCGTCGCATCCTCAGTTGCCTTCACGACACAACGTCCACTGTATGTGTGTTACATAATCATATTTACTATCGTTATCTTTATTCTCCTTGTCTTTATCTTTGAATATAAATAAGTAGTGCGTAATATAATATGCCCAATTTTTATACTGCTGTAATTTAAGACTCACCTTGTATAAGTGATCGAAACAGGAAAAGGCCATGTCGGTCACCTGAAGTGCATCTTTAACTGCAGTCCAATGATATTTGCAGGACTGTGGTAAAATTAGATTGTTCACGCCTGTTTACACACACTACCGGCAACATGGAACAAAGCCTCTTTAACTCTCTAGAGTTAGAATCCGTATATCTCTAAGACATCAAAGCCATCGGAACATTGTAAGCTCAGTAGTTAAGGGGCCAAATTAGTCGAAAGCTACACCAATTTGTCCAGTGAAAAAAATTGGCTTACCAATACTACTTCCGCAGGTTTATCTTTGACAATGGATTTTATCATTTTTATCAGGTAGTTAAATATTGTGTTTTCTTCTATCGTGTGACATCAGAGGTCTCGATTTTATTTGATCTCGATTTGAGTGCATTAAAAAAAAACTCTTAGGCCCTTTTTGAAGCACTCCTCGCCTGATCTTAACTTTTCATAACGCTTAAAAAATGTTTACCCCAATATTCAATAATCATCAATATCGGTAACGCATTGGATTGGCAACTCCTCTAGTGGTGCACATGTTCATAAGCGATGATGACCACTTACCATCAACCAGCATGTGCGCCTGTATGTTAGGTTAATTTATAAAATTATATCTGATGATATTTTGTACTCATTTAAACCTAATGGTTTAACGGTTAAGGAGATTTTTAAAACAAATCAGAAATAATCAACAAAACCAAAAATGTCTAAAAAAAGCAAATATGCGCCCTCATAAAGTTCAATTTTCAAAATGACACATCTTTTCCTTACTCACCGCACCTTATCTCCGTACCTAAATGGACATTCCTCGATTGTGTTCTTATCGAGCGATAACTGGCTAGCTGTCTATATTATCGAGTACACCGCAATCGGCCGTCCCAACTGTAAAAGTACAATAACCGATGGCAGAGACGGTCTGTGCGAATACACCGTTGTTACAATGTGTTTTTCGGCGGTGCTCTTTTTGCACTGATCGACCGTGAACTGTTCGGTCAGGCGGTCCGGGTAGCCAACTGCAAGGAGCGCAGTATACACACGGCAGAACTGACGCAATGTCTTTTCCAAAAGCTTCTAATTGTTTCGTGGACTCGTGTGTGGTTTTTTGTCTTCAGCTGTAGCTTAGTAGCGTTTTCAGAAATAGGGTTGTTTTGAGTGATGTTATGTCTAAATTTTGGAAATGTTTTAACTAAGCAATGTTTCACGTGCTTAC
>DWEC01002092.1:0-12192 GCA_018245735.1 Microceris miodesmiata
CGCAGAGTTTCCAGTGATAATGAAATGAAGGTCGCCGTAAACGAACTTTTCCCAGAGAAAAACCGCGATTGACCGGCATAAAAGCCCTTTATCGTAAACCTAAGAAGTGTATTTGAAATAGAGGGAGATTATATTGAAAAATAAATTGTGTATACATTTCTATCAGTATTTTTAATACCTGAGGCTCAAAACTTATCAGCCGCCTCTCGTACATAGTTATTGTAGGTGACTTGTGTAACAGATATATTTATTGTGGATGGAAATATAATTTATTTTGAATAATGTCTTTACATATTGGACAGCCAATTTTAGCATATTTTATATTTAACAATGTTGAAGATAACATTTCATGATTTCCACAGCATGCAGTGGGCTTTGAATTATGGTCCATGTCGCCATTGTTACTGTTTGACAACCTTATCATCACAGACGACGAGGCAGTGGCTGAGGAGTGGGCCAAACAAACCTATGTGCTCAAGCGAGCCAAGATCTCAAGTGATTCTGTAAGTAGTATTTTCGTCTAAGTCTACAATCATATTGTTTTGTTCTAGAAATTTTGAAAATGGTAAAATATCTAGGACAATTTACTGACACAAAACATATTAAACTGATATAAAGTTCACTATATTGTAATGAGCAAACAGGGGACAGGGTAGGAATTTTTTTTTTCCTTAGGAAATACTTTACAAACGATGAAAATAGGAATGTGGACTGATAATTGGTCCCTACTATTCATAGTAATCTGGATCTAAGTTTCAGTTATTACTGAAATTGTATACCATATAGTACTCAGCGTGTGTAACTGATTTTGAGGCTGAAGTTATAGTGGACCAATCGAATGCTAGTTCCCTTTGAAATAGAAAACAATGTTAATACAACTTCTCAGTTGTCACAACGAGCGCAGCCGAAGCTGCATTACAAGTAACCTAGGATATACTAAATTCTGCACCGAGCTACATTATCGGTGGCGGGCAACACCGAGAGCAACAAAAATAAGTGTGCAAAAATTGTCCAAATCGTCGGAGAGTCACCGCGAAGCACCGTCACCGGCCATGTAACAGTAGAAGGCACGCGTAGCGGGCGAGGGGGCGCGGTGTAGCCGTAGAGTAAACCGGGCGGTGCGCGCAGCGGTCGGTGTGGGGCCGCGTGCTGCGCGCCACCAACTACCGGCCGGCGCAGTGGGCCGCGTACGCCGCCTACTGCGCGCTGCCGCTCGCCGCCTACGCCGCCTACCTGCTGCGCCGCGCCACCGAGGTCGCCGCCACTTTCATTCACCTTACAATACGTCGCTCCTACCGACCACTGTGCTAGAATTATTCGTCGAACCCTTAGAAATTTTCCGTAGCTCGAATGTTCTCCGGTTTTATGAAAGTCCCAAGAGATCTTTCAGGTATTAGCAAAACGATGCTAGACGGTTTGGCACACGTTATGTAACTGTTTGGCACACGTTATGTACACTTTGTAAAACCTTGGGTCACAGCTGTTTATGCTGACGGTGATCGGTTTTATTAGGGAATTACTATGTGCAAGCCGTAAAACTATTTTCAAACAAAACCGACATTAGAATTGTATTTTATGGGGCAATAGTGACCCGGACAAGCTATACACGCACATAGATACAAAATATTTTATTTTTATTTTAAAATATAATAGACAAATATCGTGACACCCCTACACGAAAACATTTGATTCAATACTAAACAGAATCTGTGCTTATAAACAGATAATTGATAAACTACATAAAGACATACATACATTAACATTCTTCTGTACCCGAACACGGACCAAACACTTGTGCTATTCACACAAATTTTGTCTTTGTCCGAAATCGAACCAACTACTTCCATCTTAGCAATTACGGTCTGAAACCACCGTGCTGGAGATTTTCTATGGATTATACCATACTTTTACGTGCGGTTTCTTCGTTCAAAACTTACTTGCAATCAATCAGATCAGACAACAGGCTAGATTGTCAGACATATTTTTAAAACATTGTAATATTTGTCGTTCATTTGTATTTTTATACCGCACTCGCACAGCTTAACGCAAAAGTATATATCAAGATTTCTGTTCCTTGAGCTAATGAAGTATTTGGCGATTGAATTAATCGAAAATAGCAGTAAACGGCGCTAGTGTAGAGCTAGTTCTTAGTTATGCTTTTTTCTAGGATTCATTTGTGGAACGAGCGTTGAAATTCGCTGGCGAAAACCCCTGGGTATATGCTATTGCCATCATTGGAACCTTCATTGTCATTGGTTTCACCACCTACTTGTGCTTCGGACCCAAATCGGTGAGTCAGTTATAATAAAAATGTATGTATATTTAAAACGTTTATTTCATACATTTATTTTCTTCATTTGAACCTTGCAAATGGACACGGGTAGGTTTAGAAAGAGTACTGATCCCATCTATATGTACAAAAGGCGGCTTATAAGTTCGCCGCTTCAGGTCTTTAACAGTGGGTTGCAAGACTAATTGGCTCTATTAATATAACATAACATCCCGTCTGTATTTCTTCAAAACGCTTAAATATGTAATTAAAGTTACCAATATCCTCATCGACCTGTTTCCATGCTGGAGATAAGAACTCGCGGACATCATAGCTTGCACAGTATTACGTAACAGATCCTTTAATACACACATTAATACGTTTTTGGCAAGCTTGTAAGACGCATCGGATTGTGTTACAGTAAATCGACTACGCTTTGCGATGGCATAATTAGTATTTCATCATTAGAAAATGATTAAGTTACATCGATAATCATGGTCATGGGATTATCGATGTAGTTGTATCAATGTAGTAGATGGTCACACTTCTATAATGGTAATTAAACCAGGATCCGGAGGCGGAGGCGAAGAAGACGGACGCGGTGACGGAGGACGACCCGCCGCCCGCCCGCCGTAGCAAGGCGGGGCTCGAGGGACCCATGCACCACGACCTGGAGCCCGACTCCGACCTGGAGGCTGAACTGGCAACCGACCGCGAGCCCGACGTCGAGGCCGAGGCAGAAACGAAGGAACAAGACGCGGAACCGGACTCCGACCCGGAGCCCCAACCCGACTCCACTGAGGTACCAATTTAAAAACCAATGAAGTTTGCGCCTTACCTACAAAATTTGCAGTAGTCAATAATAATAATATAATCATTGTTTTTTCCTTCTAATGGCTCGAACATGCAATCGACTGCAGTCACTTGGGCATTATGTCAAGATTGAATATGCTTAATATTTTACATAATTGTTTATTCTTCGCTGTCTACAACTCTTGCTAACCTATTGAAATGTCAATGTATAATTATTTTTTTCCCGTCAGTAAATCTTGCCCCGAATATTGGATTGTAAACAATCACATGCATATAAAATTTCACCTTTTGATTTATTATTATTCTATTTATACATCAGGACAGGGATTCCGGGGTTAGGCATCGAGCATCGAGTGTAACATATCTCTACCCATAAAAACCTGTCGTGTTTCTGCTACATTCATTACTCTCTTCATACATCTATGTCGGTTTCGAACACTTGAATACAACATTTTATTTTAATCATCTTCATTCCGATGACGTTCTGAACAGAAAAAAATCTTATAGTAATTTCGAATTTATTCTCCTTTTCCCAGGCGACTCCTCTGGTGGATACCGAAGCCGCTGGCGACGGGCAGCGGAAGCGCAAGCCACGCAAAGAGTAAACTTGGACACGCTGAGAGAGTTCGAGTGTTCTGTAGGGAGTGGGGATTTATTTGTATTAGTTTTCTGGAAATCGTTTTAGGCGACCAGATCCTACCTAAGTTATAACTACAAAATAATTTAAATTAATATATTCTGAATGCACATTTAATTTGTTTGTATATTTTGTACAAGCAATCTACCAGCACCTTATGATTTATGGTTACGTAACTGATGCCAAGCTCAAGAATCGACCTGAAGCATTGATTACAAAATCATCAATTATTATTAAAACATATTGTCAACTGTCATTTGCCAATTTTAAAATAAATACATTGACTTGTGCGAGCACAATCGTGTATTCTCTATCTTCGACCACAATAAGGTAATCACTTTTCAGTGTGGTTCTTGACTACGGGCTCCAACCTCAACAAAAAGTTATGTGAATGTTTACGAATGTATCATAAAATACATTGTACTTGAATGCTCTTCGAACTGTTCGCATACTATACCAATTCATATATTACACATCGCGTTTTTATAGCGATTATTAGTATTGTGTTGGCTGCTCTTGTGAATAGCTATGATTCTTTATGTATTTCGTTCTGTATTACCTCGTACGAGATGTGGTAGAAAAAAATCACCAAACAATGATAGTATTTCCAATATATTACAATGTTTATAAAATAGCATCTTTTTTTAAAAATAAGTAGGTACATTGGGTATTTGAAAAAGAATTGTACTATAATTTTTTTTAATTGTACTAAACAATTTTAATTGCAAAATTGCATTGTCTTGTCTATTATTATTTTTGCAAGTGAGCTATATGAATAATAAGCAAACAATATGAATTGCTAAATTATACTGTTTATTTTTTTTAGTGTGGCTCTATATTTGTGTGTGTGTGTGTGACATTTAATGGCTAATTGTATACAAGCGATTACACGTCCCGGCGACATAAAGATGAAGAAGCTAGCTATAGATGACTTTGTTTTTACAGATAGACAGTTCTTAGTGTGGTAACTTTTATTATTGGTTGGGCACTAAGTAACGCTTAATAATCTTAATGATCAAAATGAATGTCATCGTTAGTGTTAAAACTGTTAATTATCGACGAATCTAACTAACCGTTTACCGCATCTTATACAATATTATTCAAATTATGTGCTATCACATGTCGTTCTTGTAGGTATCGATATTATTGCTCTTTTTTTTTATTTCGCTTTACCAAAGATATCTGTTTCAGGTTAATGTTAGAAACGTATGGGAGAAAGATACGTCACTTGCACTTTATGACCCATTGTCATGTCCGCTAGCTCTGTGCGCGTAGCATTGCATCTTAAGTTTGTTTTCCTCATTTGCTTTACGGTGGCATTTATATTTATGTTATTTCGGCCGTGAACAAAGTGTCGCGATTTTTTGCAAGACTCGCCTGCATTATTTGACGTCCAACAGTTGTTACTTCTCATACTATATTTTATTTCAGTTACTAAATACATATTCTCTGTTGTTTGAGTGGATAATACAACATACAATAAATATTATTAATAAATTTAGTTAATAAATAGATGAGTGTAGTTTGTATTGCAGTGGTGTGGTTACTCCCTTCCAATATTTATAGACGAATGTTTATGATATAGCGATACATAATATAATCATAATAATTATATTCGTGTTTATTGTATTTACATACGTCTTCTAGAACAAGGCTTTTTTTAGGATTACCTATAGTAAGAACGGACGGCGACATACAGTGGTGGTCCCCGCGCGCTCTGAACTACAAGCCTCCGGGCCGTTATAGAGATGTTAACGCTATGCCCGTTTCTTTTTCATCTTAATATACAGTTCATTACAGATAACTGAAAGTATACATAAGATGTAATAATTAGTTATTCATGTATTCATTAATTTTGACAAATAGAAGATTCACCGAAATTTATGATGTCTTCGTCACAATGTTTTTGTCCAGTCTCTATCATAATAATAAATTTACATGTAACATTTTCGTGTTTTAATAGGACATAATAAATTAAAGGATCTTTCATTACAATATTTATTTATATATGTAGAGCTACTGTATATATTTTTCATCATTGTTTAAATAGCATTCGGACACAATAATATAGAATATTTAATTGAAATATGTATCATTACTAGAAAACTAATATTTTCTGCAAATTGTTGCCACTGCAAAATTGGAAGTTTCCCATAAACAATATAGCAATATTACACATGTGTTTAATAGTGTTTACAAGTACGTGAGTACCAGGTATGTTAAGATTTTTCACTCATAGTATGTATTGGATTCTGTGCAAGTCGTTATAGAACAATAAAGTTCTCATGATACCAAATTCATTTTACTCTGCTTTCTGTACCTTTTGCGACATTGTCTAGTCGTTATTTTTACTATTTATTCCTAGAGTGAACTTTATTAAGAATCACTTTTGAAGTCTAATCATTATCATAAAATTGATCAACACTTCTCAGATAACCTTATTATGATAACTCCTTGTTTACTCTGAATTTATTTTTTACGTATAGTACTTATAACCTATTGCTTAAAGCCGTATTTGATTGGACGCGAAAAAAGATATATATTAGATATTTCCTATTATTTATAACGTGTTCTTACGACATTAACATTTCAATAACGTTCAATATTTCGTTATAATATAATATTATTTTATAGTACTTGCTAACAATTACTTGTCACTAAAACATGTTCATATTGAATTATGAATATATATAAAAGTAAGTGTAATGAAGAAAATAATAATAAAATTTCTATGTATTTTGTATAATTTCATTAAAATCCAACACATATGGCCAGTCAAGGAAATCACTCTTTAAGCATTGAGTGATAGGTCCGAAGCGTGGATTGTACGAATAATTTACATGAATAAACTTAATAAGATGTCAAGTTAGTTTTATTTTATTGATCGATCTTACATTGTGATTATTTATTAAGTGCCAATTACACGCGTCTTGGCTCGCGTGAAGGGTAAATGGTTTTAAAAGACGCTACTATACGAACAATTCTACCCATCCACACTAAACCATAGTGTAAAACAATGCGCATACCATGTCGTTTTGGAATGGGTTATGAGAACAAATTAGTGTCCAGCATTGAGATAAAAACATTACATCCACACCATCGGTATTCTGGGACCAGTTATATGAGAATAATAGGTACACCTAACTACACCAAATATCCTATTTTTATTTTAAACGTGTGTTTAAGCATTGGTAAACCGCTTGATATGCTCGAGAACCTGATAATTCATGGCCGTATGTGACGTTTAACAAAAAAAATGCCAATTAACGACTAAGAAAAACTTCCTCAAATTCATTAGGATTCTGAATGTGGCGGACTTGAGGACGAGCCGGGCTCGCGTTGAACGGTATAAGTATCACTGATAAGGAAAAGACATATATTTTTCCTATAAACTTTACACATTAGGTACATACAACGAATGGAAATAAAATGATTGCTTTGAAAGTGAAACGTAACATGACGCCTATCATTCCCGAAAAGGTAGGAGGAGGAGTGTAGTACACTTCCACGTTTCACCAGTTACGTTTGTGTCCCATGGAATAGGTAGTAAACCTATTGCCATACACCGGGCACAATTCCAGACTCCCAGTCACTACTAGAAATTCTAAATTGAACCTTAAAAATCCTATGAAATTGGACCTTAATAATATATAAAAAGACACCTCATCATGGTAGGTATACATACATGGTATCTGTATATTTGCTATCACTAAGGCAGTTCAGGCAGTCGTATTATTTGTTCAGGAAAACATATCCGCTCAGACATAATGGTGATAGTGCGCAGTTAATGCAAATTTCGTCTGTAGTTTCCTGCCTTTTATCAATTAAGCCGGCTTAATGTACGATAATTTACTTTTAACAAATAACCACTATACTTGGATAAATATATTAAACTGGACTCATAATACTTATATTGAATTCTCTGACATCCACCGACATATTTTAGAATAGAAGCACCACTGGTAAATACATTGTGATTTCAGATTTTCAATACTTTTAAAATATCCCCCGGTTGCTACATCATTATCATTAGGCTGTCGAAGTCCGATCCTGAGTACAGGCTGTCAGTGAGTGGTTTTGGCCCATAATACTCTTGGCATTTGGCTTGGGGATATACAGTTAATAATAAATAAATCCAAGAATGTGATTATGTTTTCTTAACAATTCAATTAAAGTTAATGGACTGCCTCGTTTTTAAATAAATGTACAAGCTTGTTCATCAATGGCTAGAGCTAAAAGTCTTCAAGTGCGAATGTTGCTCATGAGATTCAGGAATCAATTCTCGGGCTGGGCAAAGTGTTATTCTATCTTTATAACTTCGAGTTCCCATTAGCAGCACGGAATCTGGATTTGAGCCTGATATCCATATTCGCAATAGGCTCACCCCCGGTTTCTTGTAGAAAAATGTAACGTACCTATAGGTGAATCGTGGGAGAGTACCTACCTACTATACTTCGTCTACCCGTTCTTTCGGGAAAAAACTGATGTGATGTTAGGTTAGGTAGGTAATTATTATTAAAAGTAATGTTAACTTGTAAACGTTTGTATGCCTTGCATAAAATAAAATTTCGTATTCATCTGACATAAAACCTGTGTCATTCCCAACGATTACCGGTAAACACTACTTATCTAATAAAAAACCGTTCAGACTTCCCCCATTCACATTACTTCATTTGATTATATTATACATACACATAAGTCATAAGTACACACTTACATACATATGCAACATCGGGGCATAAAATCATCAAATCGACAAATAATTCAGAATTTATTGCGCTAAGAATATTTTACTTTTAGTAGACATCTTTATAAAAATAATAGAGACAATTTCCTTGCACATTGTCTGTTTTATATATCCTCACTGTAGCCTTACGAAATATGTACACAGCACGAGCACGGATCTATCAATCGTCCACCTGCGTGAAGTAAGCTTTGAACATAGTTTGACATGGGTGAAGCCTGGCCCCTATATCCGGCATCAAGCTTCGGCACAATTATAATACATCGTTGGTTTAACTTTACGGTCTGTTCTATTAAAAGTACTTAAACTCGCGTGTAGGTACGAATGCGTTATGAATGCAACTCGCACGCGAGCACGCAGACACAAGTCTGTATTGTGATGTATTAATTCGTGCGTAAATGTTTGCGAACACAATTACACTTTCACCACTTTTGTTTAAGCGCGTGATGCGTGTACTTGGCCCAGTTCATCTTACGTAATTAATGACTACAGTCAGAGAGAATTAAAAAATTCCGTCGTTTAATTTCATTTTTGTAATGTAACTTTAGAAATGAAATGAGGAGTCACGACTTTACTTTGTTCGAGTTTAAAGCGAGTGTAACTGGTGGTCTGTTATGACATTGAATAATCTTAGCTAGTTGTTACTTTTGCAATAATTAACAAAACGGATAATAAACATCATTTTATTGTATCTTGCGTGTCCCTATCTGATTACTACTGGTCGGTTGGCGGCGGAACTCATTTTAAATTATCCTAACCCAGATAAATCCCTCCCTAGTTACGACCTAAATTTTAGTACCTATGCATGATAGCTGTACTCCCGTTTAACTCATTTATCGTCTACAAGCGTATACAACAATGTAGATAAATGTACAGAAATGTTGATATAACAGTAAAAGTTTGTGTAATTTAATGAACAAAAACTTATATGCTCTATAGAATTAAGTAAGGTTTTTGTCGATTATACGTTTTAAAGTAAGTAGTTTTATCGGAATTTACCTACTCTTTTCATGAGGCCTCTTTATTATCGGTGGTAAAAGGTATGTCCGTGTAAGAAGAGATATCCGTCCAATAGCAGCAATATAAATTTTGAAGGAAGAGCCAAAAGTTATTGGAGAAGAATACAATAGTAGGATTTATTAAATTATTTTAGTACACAGTACTACTTAAACAGTTAAGGTTGTTGTTGTAAACAGTTGTTCCATTTACTGCTGTAGTTACAAAAAATATTAAACTTTCCAACTCGTCATACGTTACTTCGTCTACAACTGATAAATTCACTCCATTCCCTTTTCATTCTCGTGTGTCATTATGGTAAATTTATGAATTATAATTTATTGCTTTAAACTGAATACTTTTTCAACCATTTTTAAACTGGTTCTCCTTACCTGTACCCTCCATACTCTATTCATAAATATCTTCTATGTAACTTACAATTTACCGACTACCTACAGTCTGTAATGTCTAAGTCAAATAGTTTACCTACGAGTATATTTGCTTAATTTGCTCTCCGCTAACAAATTTCTAAACATAGTTCTGCTAATAGATTTTTTTCAACTTGCACTTCACATCCTTATTTACTGTAATTTTACAATTTTATTTATTTTCTCTGTATAAAAAACAGCTATATTCTACATTGTTTAAATCTACTAAATTATTTTAAGGTTATCTTTAATGTTATATACACATGTATATAAGACAGAAAATAATACATATAAGAAACAATATGCCATACAATATCTACTAAAAGTAAATTACTACTATATGTGATTATGCAATAAATATGCATATATAACACAATGAACCCGCTGTTACAAAATAGTAAGAGAGAGAAAATAAACGATATCTGTCAAATGACATACCAAAGTTATATCAAGTTCATCACTTGTAGCCGAGCCGGGCCGCTAACCGTTTCGATAACCCATTTGACGGGCAGGCGGCGGTCGGCATTACCCGCCCGAACCCACGGTCAGTATGTTGTTTCTGTTCACGCTGTTTTGTTTACTCTACACCACTCGAGGAAGACCAAATATTGTTGTGATCTTAGCTGATGATCTAGTGAGTACATACCTTAAGTTTTTGTAATCGAACTGTGCTCGCGGTTGTGTGCCATACAAATATTATAAGTGATATTATTGTGTTGTTTACATTTTTTTATTATAACTGTATATGTATCTCACATATACACTGGTATTACGTCAAAAGATCTTATAAGAAATATTAAATGTAAACAAACCGTTCTTCACGATTTGTTAAGGAGGTACCTAAATATTATATCACTCTGTAGATAATCTACCATTACTTATGAAACTTTATATTTATTTTGTTAAATATTTGAACCGCGCCTCAAGTAATTTTTTCGCAAAATTATTGTTTATTGTTTCATAAATATACATATCTAAGGTGGTTGGTCTCAGAAATATACTGAACGAATACGAATATAGAAGTAGAAAAATATACATTTAAAATTTCATATGTTTTTCTTAAATTTTCAAAAATGATTTTGGCCGAATTTCTATCACCAAGCGAACACTTGTTACAAGAAGGGACCTAAATTGGGTTAACACAACTTTAAAATTAAGCCATAACATGTTAATTTTATGACTTCGTTTAAAATTCATTTTGTGAAGTTAGGAATTTAAATTGTTGGTTTCTTTAATTATTGTGCATTTAGAAAATATTAATGAAAACCGTCAAATAAATGACTCATATCGGTTGTGTTGCTAAAATTCGAATTAAATACGGTTGCGGAAATGTTACTATTGCGCCCACCTACATATGTGAACATGTGTGCTACATAAGCGCGAAACGCTCGGAGGCCCTAACGTTGTCAGTCGCGATCACAAAAATCGAACTTTAATAATAAGCAAAATACGTCCATATGACCCTCGAATAAGTTATCCTCAGTAGCTGACGGATTTTAGTAATATGTTTTTGCATTCTTCGCAAGTTTCTGCGATCAACATACCATCATCTATTTTTTTCTATCGCACACATTCATCACAACAGGCACAGTTATCACAACAACAGGTATTAAAGATAGTTAGAAATCAATTAACGAGTCACATAAATTGATATATAACCTTATTACAGCTTGAGTTCTTAATGTGAGTTCTGATTTTTTCCCGTCCTGCAACTACCTTAATTGTCTTTAAAATTATTTGACTCGTTATACCCTTCGTGTATGTTAATTACGGTTACGAATCGCAATATGGAACATTGACGTAACAGGAATAGAACAAAATATATACCAGGATGGGCTAGAAGAACTTGTTTAAACTGGCAGTGTTTAAGTATTATTAGTATTCTACTGAAGCTGACGAAGAGCATGTCTGTCTGCAACTGCTTGACTTAGACACTATCGGAGTAGTCCAATAGTACTCAGGGTCAGTGGAACGAAACGTATCAGGGTGAGGTTACGCATCGATCGTGGCCGTGACAACTAACTGTTTTATTCACAAATCGCGTTTATAAACTCCATGTGCTGGCCTGGTCGTCTTTTAAAGATTTCTTATAGTCATAAATACCGTTAATGTTCCCACTTCGGTTAGAATTTCACTTGTAAATACACTAACAGCAATTCATTCGAATTGATGAATTTGTATATTTTTAGGAAACTATGCCATTTCTGATTTTAGGAAACCAGATTAAAAAAAACAAATCACACAGAACTTATTTATTAATTGTTACAGGATTTTAGATTAACTAACAAAATATCGAGCTTTCCAA
>DWEC01002093.1:0-12189 GCA_018245735.1 Microceris miodesmiata
AGAACAGAGAGCACTTTTCAATTTTTACAAAACTGTATTGACTTGTGGTCTACAATAAAGAAAATTTGAATGTGAAAAATGAATCAACTTGCACACGCTAATACCTATATTCTAAAACTAAAAAAGAGTGGTGAGGGGTAAATATTGTATACGTATACAACATCTTAGAAAGTCTAGTAATACCACGCAGCAACCGACGGGGGTAAAACGGTAGTTTGCAAGCGAATTATAACCGCTCCGAGGTCATTTCCTTGGATGCAAATAAAATTTTAAGGCAATCTAAATTTTCTCGAAGGCACTTCAGCGATCTAATAAGCGAATGATAAGTTTTGGGATAACATTTATAAAGTCCTTTATTCTATGAAACTGGTGGTTACCAGAACCTACATAGTTTAACGTACCCAAATAAATCCTATTAATGAAATAATATTATTATTAATAAAAAGGACTTTAGCCTGGGAGTTGTCCACAGTCTAGTCAGGCTCGCACTATACAAAATTATAACAAAAAATTTAAAGATGCTTTCTTGAAGCCGGGTAACTACTTTGTTTATCACCTTCATAACCCTTATGAGACCTTTAGATTTAGTCGAATATAAACTTTTATATCACTAAATGAAAGAATATCTCTAATTATACAATGTTTTCCGTTCATCAAGAGGATAATGAATTATTCATCTGTGTTCACATTTTGTTATGATGCAAATTACATTACACCATACGAGCATTTATTTATTTGTGTCGGCTACGTCTTAAATTTCATATTTTTTATTTGAGATGAGCATAGCAGAGGACTAAGTATAGTGGCAAACCCAGGGCAAAGCATATCTCAAGTATTGTAACAGAAGAGAATAATAATTTAGCGAACCCATGATAACAGCACAAATATAAGAGACAGTTTAATATACAGGATTTATTAAATCCATACACCATTGGGGTGACTACTCATAACGCAACAATGATCCAGGAATAGAAGAGATTTAAACTAATCATTGGCGCTGGGAGGATGTAGGACGGACGCCGGGGGAGAGAACGTAACATAAATCATAAGTACAAGTCGGGGGCAGTCAGCGTTTACAGCAATAACTTCGCCGAGTGCGTCTTTAGTGGAACTATAAATCTAAATCCCAATAAATCTTACCCCGTGGTACTTTCTACCTTTATATGGTTAAGCTATCACTGTGATTTATATGAATGTAAGTTATTACATTCGCCGTGCAATATTGATGTAACATATCGAGCTAAACGGTCGTGATGTTGTTCTTGTATCATCGATTGCGGACAATTGATATAACGTTGATTGCAAAATATCATATGGGCGTGTACAAATCTAGTTTGTTGCGTAGATTCGTTAATTTTTTTAACGCTGATAATATTTTTATGAAACATCAATCAGATAATTATTTATAACTATTAAACACTCCATAGAATTTGTATTATCAATATTTGCCCGTGACACATCAATTCAACTATCGATTTTGACTTGTTCATCAAGTAGGTGACGTCATGTAAATAAATCATCATTATCATCAGCCTATCTTAGTCAACTGCTGGACATAGGCCTCCCCTAAAAGGGGGTTAACGCCCGTAATCTCCACGCTAGGCATGCGGGTTGGAGATCGCAGGCAAAGTCCAGGTCCGATGCAAAAATGTATGGAACTAGTTCAATCCGGCGATTTTTAAATAAATTTATCATCATTATCAACCTGTTTCAATCTGCCACTGGACATAGGCCAGTGGGTTTTTTGTTCATAGTTCTCAGCTATGCGGTTTGGGAACCCAAAATGATTTGTGTAAATATACAACATTAAATACCTTGAAGTTCTTAAAGCATGTGTAGCTGGATGCGTAGGAACAGGAGCGAGGGCTCGCTTGTTCTCCAACTTGGTTGCCGACTTGGTCCTCTTGAGGGGATTACTTCTAAAGGAGCGCTTGGAGAAGAAGAAGGAAGCCAGCCGGGACGGGCTGTGCTGCGCCTGTGCCCCGGGCACGGGCGTGCTCGGCGCCGAGCCCCGACGACATGCTTTCTCATATGATGTGTCTGTGGACAAAGAAAATCATTCATTAATGTAAGTATAGAGACCCTTTTCAACACCCCTAAATATAGTCAATAGTCAATCAAACTGTTTCCTACATAACGTGCAGTGAACATTATACTTTAAACAGCTTGAAAAAAAATTAACAACTGGCAAGAGACAATTTCATTTTAGAATATTTAAAAACACACTTCTCCCACGAAAACCACCGAGTACTCATGTGTACAAAACGGGTCAGTAGTTACCCCAGCAGGACAAGGAATGTAAGAACAAGCGCATCACTGTGGCTGGCAAATCAATTCGCCCGTTTCAAACGAACAACCTTTTGTAATGACCGTGATCGCAACGGTGCGGTCGCATTGCCAATAATGCTTATCCACCACATTAGGGGTCTCGTGTTACTGAGGCGATGTTCGTAAACACTGGTCTCAGCTAGCGGTACTCAATTTGCGGCCTGCATCAATAAATACGACTGATTCTAACAGAAAATATTAAATTCAAATTTCAAATTCAAATTCATTTATTCAAAATTGGTTCATAAGAACACTTTTTGTACGTCAAAATGATGCTACTCGATCGATTCCAATCTGCATAACAAGCAAGTTTTCATTGATAAATATTATTTAATTGGCGTCATGTTAAGTGTATTCGGAAATGCTTCAGACTTTTTTTTTACTTACACAATTCAAATCGCTATGAGGAAAGGCGGTTTGTGTAGATAATTGATAAATATCGCCTTACAAAAACCAAAATTGACTATCGCAATTCACTAAAGGCATGTAACACAAAAGTAGATAGATATATACACACATACTACTATTCTTTTAACAACGTAGCGAATATTACTGGCACATAAAAAACTGGTGCGTAAATGAACTTGGAAAGAAAACAATTGAATACCGCTGGCTCGAATATCGAAGCCAGTACTGCAGAGCTAGCACGGCGCGGCTTCCTCCGGAAGTTGCGTACACGCCGCCCGTGACCGCTGCGTGCAGCGAGGATCGAATGCAAAAAGCCTTTGTGTTTTCATTTACTGTAGTGTTTTGTTGAATTTAATTTAGCTTTGCTTATTTACACTACTTGCTGTTATTTAAGAATGTAAATTGACACGTGTAATTTATATCAATTTCGGTCATTTACGATTGCAACTTTCTTACACAAATTTGTATGGAAAACAAAACTACGTTAATAATAATAATCGACCCATTATAATTCCACTATTGGAATATGGGTCTCCTGTCATATTGAGAGCGTTAAGGCTACTACTACATTATTTATATTTAAACCACTATGCGTTCCGATGTGTATCCCTAATCGCAACTTAAATGTTGTCGCTGCTGAATCAGCGATTGAAAACATATTCAATGTGATCTTAATCAACCGTTCACAAACGTTTCTAACAGTTTACGCAAGAAATAACGTGCACACGATCTATGTGAGCCCTCCATATCTATCTATGTATATAATGTCATGTCAACAACGCGGCGGCGCGACGTGCGAACACAACAGATGTTCTTTCTAACCTATTATCGTTATTGACTTGGCTGTGGGAGAACGTGCAATGTTCGCCTTTAGAATTTACTTCAATACCACGGCTCATATTTAGATTTCTTTTACATTATGTATTTACATGTTTTCGTCGTTCGGGCAAAGTACAGCTCCGATGCAAAAATGTATGGTACCAATTTAATCCGACGATTTTAAACTGCATCCTTTTCATTGCAGTTCACTGTATTAACACTTAAACTGTTGCTAATTTGTTGCTTTTTTATACCTTTTTGGGTATTATTCCCGAGAAATTATTGTTTAATCGGTCCAACTTCATGAAATATAACAGGCTGGTTTTGTTTTCATTTTCCTAAATAAGAAGAAATACAAGAGTCGGTTGTAAAATATGCATTTATCTAATCAATACGCCAAAATATATTGATCGCCTGCTTATATAAAATATAAATCAAATTAATTAAAACATAATATGTGGCCACAGTTCACTCACGTAATTAAGTCATAAATAATTATTCGAAAAGTAGCTCACAGATTATGATCATTTGTGAGTAAAATTCTGTGCGTATATAAATAATGGATATTAATCACGGAATGCAATGAAAGACTTGGAACGAACAGTAAATGGCACGGAATATACGACTGATTGACTGACTGACACTTGATACTTGACAATGGCGGGTTCAAGTCGATTCCAAAACCGCCAGTCGTGCACCACCCCAGCGAGGTGAACGCCCCGCCACCAATAAGCTCCCATGTTACTGCTACACGTGAGTCAGTGCAGCGCAATTATTGCAGTTCAGCGCGGAACACCCAACGCTTAGGCTACTCCGAGAATTTTAATCCTTTAAAGAGAACGGCTAATTTGCACGTAACGACCCTCCCGTGTATTCAATGAAGCCATTTAAGGATATTAATCACGCGATATACAGCTCATGTTAAAAGTCACTTCAAACTAAAATATCGTGCAATGCCTTTTGAGAGCACGTAAATTTTATACGAAGTAAAGTGTAATTACGAAAACCACCTTCATAGTTTGAAAGTAATCGTGAAAGCTGAAAGCGATCAGAATTTTGAATATCGCAACTCTCAAGTTAAGCAAAACTGAGCGAACTACGGCGACATGTATGAACTTTCAAAAGCATTTCCGCGCTTCGAATAGTACGTTAAACAGCCGACCTAAATATAGTGACTGTCGCTAAACTGTATCAGAGACTTTAAACTAGCGACACACTGATCGGTTCCGAAACAATTTGAAACACTTATCTTACTCAGAAGTGGGATACTATACATTCCTATGTAGGAAAAACAAAGCCTGTTAAATTAATAATATGTACGAAAACACCTGTTATCAACATTTTGAATCATTAACAATAACTGCCATTAAAATACACATTTTTAATAAAAAGCCAAGGCGAGTGAGAGAGTGAATATAAACCGACACAATCGTGAATGCTTTACTTCGATAAGGCAGCGATAAGCGCCCACGAGGAAGTGCGAGGCGACAGTGTGATAACGGCCCCGTCCAATTAGCGATACTACTCTGTTTATATCATAAAACGTTCATATAATAAAAAATACAACAACTTATAAAAGAACAAAAACGTTCCATAAACACACTTAAATACGTCGCCGGGAGCTTTGGAAAGTAAAGTATTGGAGCGCTAGACGCAAACGGAATACTAAGCGCTGAAATCGAAATAAATTTTTCACTTAAAAGCAGTCAGTATACTGCAATGTTTTCCAATATTTTGCGATAATGCGACCTACATGAAAATAAAAGGAGCGCATTGTAAAGGCTTATACTGAACAACGCTGAGGAGCTATATTATAAATTTGAGGCACTCGTGACTATGACGCAGCTGAAGATCGTATACAATGTCAACTGTTCTGGACGCAGTCAACAAGTTGATGAGTAACCATTATTACTGGCAAATTCCTAGGAAAGTTTCCATAATACGGAAAATACGTTCAGCACGAAGTCTTAACATCGTTAAGCCTTGCCGAAGAGTAACGTACTAAACGTCCTAAATTTAGCAGTAAAGTGGAGCAGACTTTCGAGAAGCTCAGGGATAATATATGCGCTGAAGATAAAAAAGGATTGCAGACCTGACCCGCCCTAACAGCAAAAACTGAATTTTAATGCATTATCACGGCAGGATTCTAAACATGACTGTACCATGTTACGCAACTTCAACTGGAGATACTTCACAATCCCCGTAATGAGAACCACCGCACGTGACATAACTGTTATTAAAGAGCCTCATTTGAGTGTCATCTTAGCATCTCTTAGCGTACCATTAGAACGCATTATCTAGTTGTGCGAACGGTTAAAATAACAATGTGGCTGAAAAGAAGCCAGTCACGCAAGGGATAATGTATCATTAGTCATTACAAAGCAATGACTACAAATCTTTTGTTTATACGTGAAATATGTTCTCGTAATGTACAACGATACAAGTTTGGAGATAATGTAGCTTCAACAGTGTCATCGGATGATAATTTTTTATTGCGGTATATAAAATACGAAAAAGACAATCCATAAATGTTTTTCAAATTTACAAAAGTAGAAATGTAAAAACAATTGGAAAAAATAAAATGATACCTTAATTATTGAACAAAATACTTCATTAAACAGGAATTAGATGTTGTGAAAACTTGATAGTATAGCGGTAAGACAGTCTGAAGAGTCATTAGCAAATATTTGTACATTCATTAGCGAAGGTATAATCATTAGATAATCACAACGTCGGGGAACACGCGAAACCATATTTCACTAACGCAATAAACTTTAACAAGCTCTAGTGTATGGTGTAATAAAGAGCGACTAATACACTGAGTGCTATTAAGGAGGTTTTATCTTCATTAAACGAAATTTACGTAACTGTTAGAGTATATAGGCTTATGGTTCCATTTCATATTGTCGAATGGAATCTACTAGATGTGGTAACTAAGGATAATTGCTTAAGCCCTTAATATCTGTATTATTCTAGAATGTTGCTTTAGGAAGCAGATTAAAATTTGTAATTAGTTTAGTTTAGATAAAAGAAGCTTTGAAATTGATTTAATTCCAAATAATTGTATTTAAATATCTCACCAGAATGGACAGCGACATCCTCATCCACATCCAAGTACCCACGCCGTATGCTAACAGGACTGTTGGCAACTTGTTCCTCATGTTTCTTGATCAAAGCACCTATAACCTCCGCCTCACCGCCATTGTCGTCGACAAATTTATCATAATCCTCAGTCAAATTCGTTACAACCGCATTATTTTCTTCTAATCCTTCTTCAATATGTCTGGCCTTTATGCTTCGTAATAAGGAATTACTTCGCGAAAGTTTAGTGCTTCGCGATCGTCGTATAAAATTCAATCCCGATATTCTTCCAGGACTCTTATTAGGACTGTCTGGAGTTACCGTGATCTTGGGCGTTTTAAATATTGATGTGGAACTACTGCAAGTGCGTATTGGTGATGGTGTGTTCAGGTTTTGCGGTAGCGTTTTCGATTTCTCTTTGTTGGGAGACAGCAGTTTTGGGGAGTCAGGTATTAAGGACAAATTCGAATTCCTTATACTACTTTTTGTTTGTAATTTATTAATGTAAGCTGTCGAATTGTTCAGTTTGGTTGATGAGATCGAGTCTGTCATAGGCGTGTATATTCGGTCGTATCTTGGTTCGCACGATGTTGTGCTTCGTAATCTTGGTTTTGCATGTCTTATGAGACCAGTATCGGCTACCAGTTTTGGACTAATTAGGTCGCGCTGGCCCACCCTCGTTAAAGCTTCGTTCGAGCTTATCGTAGATGACAACGGGCGTCGGATTCTCTCGTTTGGACTCAAAACGCTCACTTCGCTCTCGCTTTCCGTAAATGAACTATCCCCACGCAACGAAACTTGTAACCTTGCACTGTCTGAGACATTTCTTCTTTTACTTTGCGAGCCAATATCGTCTATATCCTGCCCACATATCAAAGCTTGTTTTTCCTCGGCAGTCAACGGTAAGTAATTATCGAAGCTTTCAAAGAGGGGCACGTAAAAAACGGAGCGACGTCTCCCCTGGTCGTCGCAGGTGGGCGCAGTGTTCGGTGACAGGGCTCTCGACATAGTGGCCGCGGGCAACGGCGGATGCACGCCAAGTTACGGCCGCTTACCCTTCATAGTGGTCACTCGCCGCACCGCTGCAGCCATTCGCTTCACTCTATGCTATTTCCTGACCATTTGTCCTTCACTGATTTCATTTCACACTTTATGATCACTAATTAATTCATTCGTACTGCACTTCGCATTCAAACAGCGACAATATGATAACATCGGTGTCTAAATAAATGTATCTAACAAGCGTTGCAATATTAGCCCACGAATTCAATACGACTTTAATATTTTAACACCACTTACAAAATAAGGATAAGTAAACACTTCAAAACCATAATTACTATTGCGTAGTTGATAATATGTAACAATCGTATCTTGTCACGCTTAAACAATCAAAGCATAGCCGACAGTAAGTGTAAATAAATGTCTTCGAGGAAAAACTGTTGTGTGTGTGATATGAGCACGAAAATCGCACATCGATTGCGTTGAAACACTTGCGTCGTTTCTGTTTATCGCCGAGCGATAAGATTACGCAGTGCCGGCGACCAACCGAGCGTCCGAAACAAATCGTTGCCGCTGAAATGACCTGACTCTTTGTAGAATACTCTCAACTGTTGAGAAAACGCTGTCAATATTTGAAAGTTTTAAAATCCAGTATAATTGATAGAGCAACAAGATGTGACTGTTTAAAGCGAAAACACAAAACAAAACCTAACACTTGTTGATATTGGACAGGAAAGAACAAAATATAGGATGAATTGGGCGTGAAATGAATAATAATAACACTAAACACGTGTGTTCGTAAAGAGAGGAGCGGCTGGTGTCGTGCGAATATATTTAGAGGCGCTAGTCAGCGCAAAATGTGTTCCGCAGTTTGTTAGCGGGAATAAAGTAATTTAATTAACAAACTTGCGTGTGCCCACGAGTTTTATTAAAACACCTCACTCATTTGCATGGATCGATGTGGAAACCCTTTTATTACATTCGTAGCGTTATTAGAGGTCATTTATGAATTAAATACATGTTTATAGTATGTTTTTTGTTTTTCCACTTTTTATCGTTCTACAGCTGGACACGGGATTTCCAAGATACTACTCTCACTAGGCTATGACTGCTCATAGTATTAGTTAATACTTATTCACTTCTTTTAGGACAATCAAAGAACTATCCACCATCCTACTCATAGTTATATGTATGAATGTTATTACTGTACACCAATTAAAATCTTTTACACAATAATGTGGATTATTAAATAAAGAATTAATTTTCGTTTAGCGAGCAGACATAGATATACGAAATTGGGAGCGGCATAAAAAGCGACGTCCCAAACAGAATTTTCGCTTTCGTCCTCGTCTTTTCTTAACAGGCATTCAGATTTCTCTCTCATTGTGCTTTACTCAAAGAAATGAATAAAACACCGGATGCCTTGTCAGATACTGGAGACGGAATGAGGTCTGAGGCTATGCGAGTGCAAGCCGTGGCTCACAAAGCTTGCGGAACAAACGATAATCCGGCTCCTACAAATAGACTCGGTCAGCGTTCAGCCTATAATTATACCTAAACTTTGTACACGTATTTAGGTACTAAGTATCAAAATCTGGATATATATCTCCTTTATTTAAAACTCAATAAAACTGACCAATAAAGTTTGAAGACTGTATCTGATTGTTAATTAAATGGATTTGTATTTTTAATTACCATTGTAGACTACTTTATGTAAAAACAACCATTCCCCGACTATGTATATTGTTATACAGGTTATAAATATGACTACATTTTTTAAAGTTTCATAAATGAAGACAAAATAAACACATGTAATTACAAAACAATTCCGACATACGCATTTGTAACATTTAAAATAAGAACGAATTAATAATAAAAATGTAATATGTGATAACATTATGTTAAACATGAAGGAACAATTTTATAAAATTAATAATGACATAAGAATAAAAAAGTGGCACACGTGATTCTGCAAAGAAAAAGTCGACACTAAGTTTATTCATTTACGAAAGATAACAAGAACGCATCGAAGGCCGAGTAGGTAAAGATAACAATAGTAAATCAGAAAAATTACTTGATAATGTAGTCTGGATTGTTTCGTTACGTTCACGTTTGCATACACGATATCAAAAATCTGTATAAACAATATATAAAATATATCATTTTATTTCATTCATGTCCACTCGTCGCGACATTTTAACGTAGTGTAAAACCCGAGAAGATATCGGCCTTGAACTCGACGCTAAGTTCAAGCGACAGTTTGTAGAGGAAGTTATAAAATTCCTATCACCATTAAGATTCATCGCTCATGGAAATAAAATGTAAATAAGTACCACGATGTTGACACAGCGGAGGGCCCAGCGGAGTAACGAACGCAAAATCATGATTCAAGAAACGCACATTTCCACCTGCAACAGCGCTAGTAATACCCGACTCCTAATAGACAAATAAACATATTATTTGATACAATATAAACAAATAATAAAATCAAATAAGTTATAAAATCAAACAAAAACTAAGCGATATTTGAAAATGATAAAAATATGTACAATAGAAATGCCAACAAGTACATACTCGTATAGTCTAACAAAGCCTTCAATGTTATTAATTGTAATATTTTTAGAGACACCCACACAGGTGGTTTCGTGACTTGCTTCGTATATGGACCCGTCACTCGCCCTTCGATAAATCTACCAGTTTTAAAACGTACTAATGCTGAGACACGTCATATTAAATGGTCACGATTTTCGAAAATTATAATTCAATCGTAAGGTTTCAAAAGAAGTACGTATGCTGTTAATATCTAACTGTCCTAAAGTCCTCGAGATTCGTCGTAACCAATAAAGATTGACTGGTACCTGGACTGAAACAGGTTGACGATGATGTTGATAAAAATAAAAAAAAAAACATAGTACATTTTATTATGATCGAATGATATGCACAAATGATCGAATGATATCCACAAACCCTGTAAACTACTTGGATAAAAAATCTATAATGTTTGCATTAAAAAAGCGAATTAATAAATAAAATACTGGTTGTCTTAGCTTGTATAAAATATGAAATAAGTAAACATTATACGTTTTGCAGTAGCAGGATAAAGCTGCGTGACTAACACTGGCAGCCATAATTCATTACAGAACGCGAACTGGTGTGCGTGTGTGCAACTCAACAGCCGCCGGTCGCCACTATCACTACTGTTTCAACTCGCTCGTTCGAATTTCAAAATGTAGCTAGTTCTACCTCACCAGGGCACAATGTAGCTAAAAAATAAGGTCATTATTTTACAGAGTCAATGTTTTTGCGAGTGATTCATCGCGACGCCTACACCGCCGCTGCGATTGGGACCGCATTAATTTACGATTTAATAGTTTCACCGGTACTCACTGCTGATTAACTAAATTAGTTGTGGTATCATTGTAATTGTTGTATTACTCTAATGTTTTATTTAAGACATTTTGCAAAAGACTAATTTTAAAGATACCATGTCTTTTCATTCACAAAATTCTATGATCAAAAAAATACTGTCACAGTGTTGCAATTTTACATAGAATCCAATATCATAGCAATATATGAAAATATTTCAATCGACAATAGGTTATTTAAGGACTGCACAATTATGTGATAACCGCCGATGATTTAATGATATTTATAACTTGAGATTTATTTACGCATCTGAAATGGAGCGGACATTTTGAGCGCTTAATTATTTTCACTCAAGTGCAAAAGTGCAAAACTGCAGCTCGGACGTGTGCAATATGAACGCAAAAATAAAAGAATAAAACAAAATAATGTGGCAGCGAGAAGATATTTTTCACACGCGGTTCTCGCAAATTACTCAACAAGAAATTATCAGCGTTCCCGAGCGAGGATTGTGGAATGGAACGATAAACGATACACGTTCTTGGCTGTGCGACGGGCGCCGTGCGCAATAATTTTATATGACTCTGTACTTCGAAAGGAAACGTGTAATTATCTTAAAGCAACAAACGAAATACACGTGCACTGAGATGTGCAAGTATTTCACGCTATTGTACTGTAGCTCGCTATTATTCAATCGTCGCAGCAGGTACACCTTTAAAAACATTGTTGCAAAACCATTACATATAATGAAAACTATAAAACTTTGACGCGCGGCTGTGAATTTTGAATTGTATATTTCAGCTAACTTACAAATATTTATGTGTCCGTTTCAGGCTCGCTGGAAACAGACAGAGAACAGTTGCGAAACTATCTTTTACGCTTTCACAAAGTGGTTCCGACCGCACGAATTCACTAACTGCACCGACATTTTCAGTTCTCAAGTGGCCTTGAAACCGCACTCTTATCATCAGCAAACTTATATAAGGTTCCTTTGTGGAATTTTAATACGTACACACCAAATTTTTCGCCACACATAATCCTTATAGACGCTAATATGAAGAATAAATACAATGGCAGACAAGAACACTTACGATTATATTACACTTTTATAAAAACTAGTGGCCCAGTAGCGATCGAAATTCGATCGTAAATCATAAAAAAATCAGTTTAAGCGTTGTCTAGGTTCTAATG
>DWEC01002094.1:0-12188 GCA_018245735.1 Microceris miodesmiata
TCGAATACTTTGCCTTTCGATACCGATACTTTTGTACTCGATACTTTGTATTTGACATTTTTACTCATTGAATACTTTTAGTCAAGTATCACATCGAGTTTTTTTTTTCATATTTTTGAAATGAAAACTTCTCTATCATCGTTGTGATTTGAAAGTCGATGAAACGAAAAATGCGACAGTAAAAAGACAGACATATAAATTCATAAGATTTAACGTGTCAGAAAACGAGATAGGAAGCATTATACACCGTTTCATAAATTCGTGGTTCTCTTTGTGCTCTGCTTCGTATCCCCTCCACTAGTGTTTACCAAGGCTTAGTGGGAGTTTGGGCCTAAGCGTTGTACGTGTGTTAATACGTGTTTGTGTGCGCATGCTTAGTACAAAGATTGAGAAAAGGCATCACAACAACCGTGGAGTTTTGTATACGTGTACGTATTACACGTTTGTAGTGTTTTTTCATTATTTTCTTATAAAATTCTTCATCATTTTTACTATAAAATTCGTCAAATATGCTGAAAACGAGTGCAGAATATTGTTGCTATTTTTATTTTTGAAGATTTCACTTCTAACACGTGCGAATTGCACACTTTTTTTTAAAAAACGAACCAAGCAACAACAGGCTCTTTATTTCAGTCTGAAAAAGGATGAAATAAGCCATTACTTATATTTTGCCACTTTCCGTAGATCCTTTGCGGCCACGGGAAATTATGAAAGTTGTTTCCCCAAAGTTATTTATGTTGGCACGAAAATATTTACCAATTTCTCTGCAACAACAGTACCCTCAGAACGACAATTTTCTAATATAATAAAAAGCCGAAACCGGTCATCACCGAAACGGCTCCTACGTATATTAAAAAGTGAATGTACGGAGGAGAAATTGGAACTCTTATATTAACTATGTGTGTCTGTGTCTAAATAATAAAAGAAGTAGAGATAAATTTAAAAAATGTTATTTGGATTAAATTCTGTGTGTTGTGATTTCATAATAGTATTTGTTTTTTTTCCTATGGGGTCAGGATCCACGAGGGAAAAATAGCTATATATTGACATTTTGGGGTATCCAATATTTGGAGGTATCGATACTTTTGTTTCAAAACTTATACAAATACGATGCTTTCTTTCGATACTACTCATGAGTACAGTATCGATACTATCCATTGATAGGAAGCCCCTAGGTTCAAGGTTGTATCCGGCAATCCTGGAAACTGGTTTTGGTCGAATATCTGTCAAAAGTATTTTTTATGCGCTGCCTTTGATATCTATCTTTTGAGCAAACGATGGAAGTAGTTAAATAATTTCGTAGAGTAATTAACCATAATATGTACGTACATTGTAAGATAACCATAAGTAGTACAGTACAATCTTAAGTAATACAATACTAGCTATAATATAACTACTACAAGTATACATGTGTTAACATTTGATAATAGTAATACATAATAATAAATTGCATTCGTTTTTACTTCGTGTTCAAAACATTAATTAAAATCATTATCATCAGCACTGTAGGTTCATAATCATAAAAATCGTGTAGAAAGTAATTCAAACGAATAATGATTTTAGTTGGTTTGCAAATCAACTCATAATAATATAACAAAGAGAGTATAATAATCATTTGGAATATTCTAAAGAGATAAATTTTATTTGTCATTGTAATAATTGAACCAAATTATTAACAGCTTAAAAACAATATAGTAAACCAAGCTTATCTTTATTGGTTTCCAACATGTATAGCTTGTTATGATATAAAGTTTGATTAATATAAAAATGTTCGTAAAAGTATGAATTGAAGTTAATATGTCGAATACCTTTTTTCTATAATTATATGTATGTGTATGTTTACACTGACCGGAAAGACAAAATCTTATTATGTTATAATGCATTAGAAAGATTCCAAAATCAAGTACCCGTATTTGTAAGAAAATAAATCACTAAAAATGTAAATTAAACTATAGGAAGTGGTCTATAAATTATTTGTCTTATATTTAACGATTTAATGTATTCATAAATATCTTAATAGTTAACCAGGTTTCTGATTTATCTTTTCGTTACAGTTATATATTGTAGTACCTATGTTTTATTCATTCACACTCGCCAAGTGTTGCCGACTTGAATTGTTTTAATGTCGAGTAGTGGTCATCCTGTACAGCAGTTTGTGCCAGGACGTCGTGGTATGTCCTGTAGCTTTTCTCCAGTGCATAAAGTGACCCGTTTTGGCATTTTGGATCCATAATTTGGAGTCCGATATTGCAGCGCGAGCAAGAGCTTCTTCTAACCGGTTGTTCACTTTACGTGCTTCATCTATTGCCTGAAAGTGTTGTATTAAAATAGTTATGTACAAAAGAGCCATTATTGGTATTTTATACATGAAGACATAACAATGTGTATATAGGTTTTTTACTTTCAGACACGACAAATATTTCTACTCATGATTTAAATATTTACTTTAAGCCGATTGAGTAGGAACCGAAGTAACGAATTGTGTTTGGAACTATCTCTAAAACGTGCACTGTAAAGATTTTGTAATTCAAACTGCAAGGAGGTGAAATATACGATCGAAATTTGTAATAAGATGTGTTACTTTGAAAGCCAAGAAAGACTAAAAATTACATTTTGTATGCAGGCAACCAAAAACGCGAACAATTAACAGGATCAGCGGAATACAACACATGGAAATCGACATGGTACTTGCAAAGAATATGCTTTTCATAACGCCACAGGACTAATTTCTACCGCTTTCGTTAGCGAGATGTCACGTTAATTTCTGCGAGTTATATGTTGGTGAAGTAGCAGACCTTGTATAAGTAGTAAACTACATTACCTCGTTGAGAATAATATAACCGGGACATTTTGCAATCTTGAATTACATGTAAGTGTCGTACATAAACATTTATGATCGTCATCAACCCATATATTTTTACCGATCCACCGTTGCCACCGTTCTCTTCTGATAATTATAATTATTAGAGCAATTAAGTTTATAGTCCACTATATTACCTATGCCGTTATTATTTAAAAAAAACGCATATAATTCGATCTGAAAGTCCTGGGTTCAAAACCCGGGTCGGGTGCTATTGCATTTTTCTAATTTAGATTTTCTAGTTGTGACTCGGGGTCTAGATCTGTGCCTGGTACATATAACAATAGGCTCACCACCCATTCTGTGGGACTTAAACGTAACAGGTGAAATGTGGGAGTGTACTATAGAGGTAAGCCTCTTCGAGGGACACGCGTGATGTTAGTTCCTTTTTTTTACAAATAATTTTGTAATGCATGTGATAGTATTTCGTCCCTCTTAACAAAGGATTGAAATGTTGAAATATAACCGTCGATGGCAAAATATACTATGCAACATAAATATAGCTTAAAGCCACTAGGCTTATTAAACTATCGCTTGTCTAACTATCTGGAAATCTATAAAAGGCAGTCGATGCGAAGGCTATTGGCAATCACGTTCTAGTAGTGCAGCGTTTATGGACTGGTACCGTACATTTACATTACGTTTAAAAATGTACTACATAATATTGACTTAATCGTTTATCTATTCATCTCTAATAAAAAATAGGTATTCATTGTTACTATAATAACTATAAAACGCTTGAATCAACAAACTCAAATAGTTAACTTTTCCTTCCTCGGTATAGGATAGTAAGCATTTTGGATTAATAAAGAAGCAAGATTAGGAAGCAGCAGCAAGCAGTGATAGCCTAGTGGTAAAGAATTCAAGCCCCTCACTCCGGGGGTGCCGGGTTCAAACCCATGGCGCGCACCTCTTTACAAATGTGTGTTTTAAATTTAAATATCACTTGCTAACGGTGAAGGAAAACATCGTGAGGAAACCTGCACACCTTAGCATTTATAAAAAAAATATTTTCTAAGGTATGTGAAGTCTGCCAACCCGCACTTGGCCAACGTGGCAGACTATGGCCTTAACCGTCTTAATGTGAGAGGAGACCCGTATTCCAATAGTGGAATTGTAATGGGTTGAAAAAAAAAAGATTAGGAAAAATGGAAAATTTTAAGTGTTTGGTGTATTACAAAAGTTTTAAAATCATTTTCTTATTTATCTTGTCACTACCTGGTTAAATGTAGAAGCGGCGGAAGATTTTCGTTTTGATAAACGGTGGCAGTTAGCTTTGAGTAAGAGCCAACGGGGATACACGGCACGCAAAGCATGAACGTCCATTTCAAGTTTTGTCAGTTCCTTATCTGCTAATGATTGTAGTTCCATTAGGTCGACCACCTATAATGAAAAAAATAGGTGACATATGTGGCATTTGGCTTTATATGGTCTCTAAATGATCACGTTCTTTCTTAGATGTATCGATCTGCAGATATATCATTACGTAGTTTTGCTGCTAATCACTAATGGCATAATTAAACTAATGAAAGTATTGAATTCAATCGTTAAAGCTAAAGTGACAACTTTTGAACTGATTTACCTTTTTCAAGTCGTCTACTTTCCTGGCTAAACTTTCCAGCATGCCTTCAGCGAGTCTCATAGCGCTCAACAAGGAGCTTAATGTTCCATCTTCATCTTCTTTAGTACGCCAACTCAAGGCCTCCAATTCGAATCGCTTTGCTTTACGCTCACAATCACCTCGAAGCCAGTATGTCCAAAGACTCACCACTAGCCTGCGGCGGCTAGGGCCTGCAGACCTACCTTTTTGTAAAGCGTACTCTGCAAAACGACTTATATCGTGTACTGATTCCATCTGAAAGCCTGCATCTAAAATCATGTCCATACAAAGAGCATAATACCAAGTTTCACATTCCAGAGAAACTTCGGCCTGGCATAATTGTAGGCTTAATTTTAGAATATCAACAGCTTCTTTTATGCGGCATCGCGATAACAATATGTAAAATAGATCAGGAATTATGTCTATTGCCACGTCATCAGCTGCGAGAAAGCGACTTATAACAATGACCCTGTATCCTGCACGTATAGAGGCAGCGAGATCCCCGCGTGACATGCGGGCGCGGAAGAATGCCATGAATAGTTTACCTAGTGCGAATAAATCTTCGGCTTGAATAGGATAAGATTGTTTTTCAATAATAATTTTTGCCATTTGTTCAATCTCTAAGGTAGATAAGGAGCCACGATCGATTTCCACTTGAATTGCGTTAGTAAATGCATTACATACGTCAATTATATTACAGTCTACATTTTGAATCAAGTGTAGGGCGCGCGAAGTAGCAGTTCTGTGTTTTCCTTCTTCTCCTAGAGCACAATATATTAACGCAGCGATATTAAGGCAAAATACTGATTGAGATTTCATTATTCTGTTATTTTTACGATATTTTTTTCGTTTTGACTTGATGCTAGTTATTATATTGTAGAACTTAAAAAAGTCTAATATGGTGTCAAATTCTATATGATAAATATTTAGTGCACGTTCTATATCTAGTTTAGCACACAACAAATTTCCAGATATGAAATGCGAAGCGGCTTTTAAAGAATAAATTTGTCCTAAAAACTTTTTTTTGTCAAAATCACTTATGCTACTCGATTGCTTTTCCAAACAAATAGATTCAGCCCTTTCAAGATTAGGCAACACATCTTCGACGTTATTGGCTAAAACGTTAAGAAGACAAAATTTAATAATAAATTCTACAGCCTTATTTTTTAATTCTGCTTCTAATGCATGGTGAATAAGTTGTTCGTGAATGACAATATTTAATTCAGCGCAAGTGCATTTGTTCATGTTCATTTGAGATATACCTTTTTCAATATTTATATGTAGTGAATCCCTAATCTTCTTGTTTTTTTTGTCTTTTGTAATGACTTCCGTACTATCGATAACACCTAATTTATGCCAATCGTTTACTTTATAAGCCTCCATTATTGGTCTTAACATATCATATATTCTGCTGTTCTTAAATTCTACGGAACTATTCGCTTCAAGAAAGCTCGATATGGTTACCCTTTTTGTCGATCTTCGACTGGTACCAAGGCTTGTATCTAGGCTTTTTTTCAATATTGGAACTTGTTGTGAAATACTTTTGTTAGATGAAATTCTAATAGGTGAACTATCATTGGACGATACTTCGCTATTCGTTTTTCTAATATGGGTATATAAATTACTTTTATCCCAAGATTCTGATCGCGCTTTCTTTAAATCAATAGATTCTTTGATTACTGAATTATTATTTACGATATCTATTGTTTCCATTTCGTATTCGTCATCGGAATCACTATCTTTGCTGTTATCATAGACCTCTGAAGAAGTATATTGACGAGCAAATGGTACCTCTGGTGACAGGCTCAAAGGAGACTGGACTATCATTATTGTTCCACCACAGTAGGTGCACTTTTGTTTATTATTCTCCAAATAATGTACTATGCGTGAATGAAATTCCCGTTTTTGATTGATAGGTAAAAGCTCGTAGCATGTTTTCCTTGAATGATTATTTGTGAACTTTATCACTTTGCAAAATGCATATTTTGGGAGGTTGTAAAAGTTTTCTGAGTCGTATTCAAAAGAACATTCGCATGTAATATCTCCTTGCACTGAAGCATCAGAAGAAATTTTACCAGTTGAAGACATTTTATCTTTTTGACTATTGTAATTGGCATTTGCGCAAGTTAAGATATGCATTGAAAATAATCGCTTTATAGCTTTTGCCGTTGTGATTGGATTGTTTTCATACATTATACTCTCCAGAAGATTTCGCGACAGTACATTACCGATAACTGAAGCTATCTTTAACAATAATTGTTGATACGGTGTAAGCGAGTCAATTTGAATCATTACTAAAGTATCTAGATTCTGTAAATTTATGTCTGTGGTCAATTCTTTTTTTTCGGTAATAACGCATATATCTATTTCATCTGTAATGTTTTCCTGAACGAGTTTATCCAAATTAATTTGGTCCATTGCATTAACAGCAATTGGGTGTAGAAGGAACGAATCGGGAAATTGTAAATCTTCACTTTCCCAATTACTTAGTTCGCTGTCACTGATCTTTTTAACCTGTATTGCCCCAAGTGAAAACAAGTGCACAATAAAGCTCTCAATCAACCCTGGTATACCATTACATTTTATTTTCAAGGCATTACATAAGTCACTTGGCACTGCATCTACATCTAATATTTGGCAAGCTAGAGGAGGTATCCACGTCGATGTTAGTGGACGAAGGATTATTTTATTTATTTTCTCATTAGCAAATACACTGTATATCCAGTTGCTCGCTGAACTAAATTTCCCACGCGTAACTGTTAACACCGTAAAAAAATTTGGGGAGTTTAATATAATTGATAAAAAATCCCAGGACAGTCCATCTAAGTTTTGCAGGTCGTCTAAAAAAATCACATGTACATCTGATACGGACATAATTAGCTTTTTAAATATTTGTTTTGCTTTTTCTGTTCGTTCATGTATATCTTGAGAATTAATGCGGTCGTGGTAAGCAAAACGTACTTTTAAAATATTATTGAGATAACAAAGATTTTCATTGTAGGAATTTAAAATTCTGACGATGGCTTCTTCTTTTGTGAATCCGAGTATTGGTTCTTTCAAATTTAATATTTGATTTGTAATTTGGCTCAGAGCTAGATAAGGCGTTGCAGAGTGTATAGATGTCAGGGAAACGTAACATACTTGTAATTCTTTATTTTTAACGTATCTTGCCATCCATTCTAAAAGCCTGCTCTTTCCAATACGAGTCTCACCTATAATTAGTAACGCATCGAAATCTCTATTGGAAACATTGCGATAATGAAGCCAATTTTCAAAGTATTCCATTTCATCTGTACGATCTAGTAAAGGCGGGATCATCGGTATATCATATAGTTCTTTAACTCTAATCTCTTCAGTGTATTCGTATATTTTACCAGGTCGTGGTATACCTTTTAGTGCGGTGGTTGGTTGTAGAGTGAACGCGTTGCTAGACATTCTACTTTTCACAAAAGTTGCTTCATCACAAGTAATTTTATTTCGAAAGTTGCACATGAATCTTGCAGCTTTGTTCACAATTGCTCCAATCACTGTAAACTCTCTTCGTAAGGGATGACCAACAACGCCACAGTATACTTGCCCAGTAGTTATACCAATTGATAATTCTAAAACACCATCAAGAACTGACACGGATTTCTTTATACTAGAGCTGCACTTTAAAGCTGCTTGAGCTTCAGATTCATGTTTGAAACCACGCAATCCGAATATGACAAGAATCATCACATCTTTGTCAAAAAGAATTATTTTATTTACACATCCCATAGATTTATAAACTATATCACATGTTATTTGGTATGCATTATTGACAATAGTAATTAATTGTGGGTATGCACAAACACGCGGCTTAAGAGTAATAAACAGCACTGTAACCTGCCTCATTTCTGTTAGATATTCAAGTGGTTGATGCGCGTCAATTTGAGTAAGAACAGGTCTTATCATAAACTTTCGTATTTCCGAACCAATATTTTTTTCTTCTGCTACAAATATCGTTGGACGGAAATTGAGTGTTTCATTTTGTCGTAATAAATTCGTTATGCTATTTGAATCTGAAAAATTATCTGGGACATTTTTTATAACAGGCTTTTTTATCTGCCTTACCATTGTCGCAAAACCTGCAAATGGTTTGGAGACATCTTTTTCACATGGGTCGTACAGAATAGATTTAATGGTAACAAATCCATCATCATGAACAATGTAGTCGTAATTTCTTGAATAACAGTGACTCCAAGCAGAGGGCGACAGCATTACTTCACCTGAAATGCACATACTTTCAGCTAGTTTAGCTTCAGAAACTGGAAGCCCAATAATAATGTAATTCATGTCAATTCCTGTCCCAATAGGGGCAAATATTATATTTCCAGCTGCAATGGCAAGCTTGACTTTAAGATTTACTTTCACATCGGTTTCGTAAGATCCATAGGAATGTTGAATAATAAGTGCACAAGCTATTACAGTATGAATGGTATGACAGATATACGTTCTCTTATCAGTTTTCCATAAAGCAAGAAAGGCGTCTCCTGCGAATTTAATGATGTCACCTCCGTGGCTGTAAATGACTTCTATAAGAGACCCAAGGTAAGTATTTAAGGTTACTGTAAGTCGGTATGTACCGCCTTTTCCCAAATTATTATAGCGTTCTGTTAGAGCCGTGTATCCAGAGACATCGGCCATTAGAAGAACGCCCACAAAGCGCTTAGGATGTGCTGTATCGAATCTGAAAATTTAGCAAGTCCTTGTATAGAAGAAACATTTTAGAACCCAAGAAGTAAGCGTAACTATATCCGTAATTATAATTAAAATATGGACTAGAGAATTCATCACTTATCGAACTAAATTTTATACTCCTTAGTAGTTTTATGTCATTAAAAATTAAGAAGTTAACATCAAATACAAAACAAGGACAGAAAAAGAGGATAATTAGATACTATTGAGTTATTACTTGTTCATTAGTAAAATTTCATCTGGAACTAAAGTGGATAGTATTAGAGTTTGCTTTCTAGTTAAAAACACTTCAACATCTTGTTCTGAGCTAGAACTGTCTGAACTTTTATGTGTAAAGAATTCCTCTACCCAGTTCCTTAATTCATCAATTTTTGGTTCACTTTCTTCATATTTCTCCTCTATGTATTCTGTGGTTCTTCGAGATATTCTTTTACCGTAGTTTCGCCACTTTTCGGTGCTGATTATGAAATTCATGGAGTTGCGGCGAGATCGGGAACGGGTCTTACGGAAGTTCATTGTTATCATGATAAATATTTCACTTGAATTTTGTTGATTGTGCCTAAATTGATTTAAATAACTGACGTACGACAAGAAAAATCTAGGAGGTCATGCAAAAACATGATCAAAAATTTTGCGCGTAAAAATATCGCTGATTTGTATTGACTATTCTGAATTAAGATTTGCAAATAGGCCTTAAAAGGACTTCTGTATTGCATATGACAAATTCAATAACAATAAACTTTATAAAATGTTCTGAACCTCGGCTTTAATTAACCACTTACCGCCATGAATCACACGTAAAGGTTCAGTCAACTTAAGACGGAATCAGCTGAATTTTTTTCTTAAAATGTCAAAAAGAAAAGCATATTATTTTTTGCAATTGATTAAAAACAAATAAGCAATGGCGATTCAAACAACGTCGGCCACACAAACTTATGAAGTTCAAAATTATTCTTTCTAGTTGAAAATGAAATAATACCGAAGGGTATTATTATACTATACGAGTATATTATTAAAAAAAAAACTATATCAATTAAAATTCTGAGAGTATTTTATGATCGAAGTACTGACCCTTCTTAAAGTCAACTGGGGTTTGTTTGTGTAATCTATATATTAATACGTGAAGCAAAAACTTTATACCTACACCTTTTAACGAAAATGAGCGGGCGGAGGAGTACGAAACTTGGCCCACTTTTAATTTATATAGAGGAGTGCAGAATGCTAAAATGTATGTGTAGTATGTATTAAAAATACCTTAAATTGAATCAAATAAACTATTTATTATTTACGTTCCCATTGTCAAAGTAAGACATGTCTTACGTTGACGGTTGGACGGTGGACGGTTGAGACGGGTTGTTGTCAATAAGTAGCACAGAGGAAAGATTTATGTTAGCGTAGCCTTTGGATATTAAAACCTAGACAAAGCTCAAATTGACTTTTTTATGATTTACAATGGAGTTTCGATCGCCACTGGACCACTAGTCTTTATTTAAAGCCTCATCTAACAGTATCATTAGTAAACCAAAGTGGGATTACTTCAATTTTGTTCACTTAAATGGTCGTTACCATTAGGAGAGATTAGTCTAATGATTTATGAAATCGCGTCTCGTTCCCGCGCGTTCTCGGCTTCATTTTAAACGAGGATTTATTCAGCATACTAATGTTAACACATCGCAAGTCGCGCGATACAATCTGAACATTGAGATACAAACTGCATTCCCGCTCTAACTGCTGAACTAACAACACTTATGTGGCAATTGTACGTAAAATACATTCGTTGCAATGGATTATAACGGTCACTCGTTTTTGGACAGAGTTTTCAACATCATTAAGGAGGAACAGGCTAATGATGTTCCCCTCATTCAGTTCAAGCATCCAGCCGAATTAGAAGTAAGTGAATTATGGCATTATTTTGCTTGAACTTTTTGAAATCAATATATTACAGTCAAATTATTCTTGCTATTTTTGTTTTAACACTTCTTTTTTAATTAAATTTCCTTCTAAGTGAATTGTCTTTTAAATTACTCTGTGTTTTATTGTAACTAAAAATCAATACTTTTTTAAATAACGTAATTCGTTCCGTTTTACGTTCAAATGATAACTTGTCTCTAAGTTTATAATTTATATTAATGTCGTAAGATACATTTTTTACCAGTGTTTCTAGAAGGAACAGAATTGTCAGTCGTTCCTTTGTGGCATTACCTCTATACTTACTTGATGACGGCAACATTGTGCTAAATGTTTGTGTTTTAGTATTTAAACTCAAAACTATGGGTTATTCTAATGGATTCTTAGCGGTATTTTGCAATTCCATAATTTAACGCAACCAATATTTCGGAAGGCCCAGGACCGGAAGGAGTAGCACCGATTAGGGGAGGCCTATGTCCAGCAGTGGACACTTAGAGGCTGACGATGATAATATTTATGGTTAATGGATATTTGGTATCTTTACTGAATGACTGAATAAATGAATGATATATGAATTGAATGATAAATGAGTTTATTAATCAATTAATTAATCAAAGTGATGTTTCTAACGGTGTTAATGTTAATGATTAATATTATCGTCTTAATATATTAAATGTAGTTCTACATTATCAATCAATCAATATTTATACCTACCGTCATAAGCTATGGTCTCTGTCAAAATTTGACTTTCGTTATTTTCTAAGCTGTTTAAACTTAATACTTTGGTTATAATATAAAAACAGCTTTAAAAATAATGCACTTTGAAATAGAGAATGGACGAGATTTGAAACTTGTACGAAACGACTCATCGTTAATGTTTAAAATTTCATTGCTCCTAAAGTTAGATTGCTTTTGACTAATATCCAAGACATTTAACGTCGCCGAGTGTAGACTAGAACTTACTTTGTTTAGTTTGTTCATATTGTATTTTCTGGCAGTGGTTGCATGCGAAGAGCTGAAGATCGAGCTCAGTGGCGTGCCATTGGAGAGTCCTATGTCCAGCAGTGGACGATGACAGGCTGATAGTGTGTGTGTGTGTGT
>DWEC01002095.1:0-12184 GCA_018245735.1 Microceris miodesmiata
ATTTTTTCTAATTTAGAATTTCTAGTATTGACGTTTTTTAAATCTTCATGTAATCATACCTGTTAGTGATCATTTTGGCCTCAGAGAATCACTGTTAAGTGCTACAAGGACTTTTTTAAGTTCCAGAACTATGACTTTTCAGTTAAAGTTACAAAACCGTTGCATTCAAAATTATTTGCAAGAGCAAACATTTTTCAATTAAATCAACACGAAATTGTGTTAAATACTCCATTCTCAAAAAAAAAAAAATAACGCAAAATATAGTTGATTACTGAATTATAAGTGTCTCAACATGTCACAGCTACGTCGTGACGTTTGATGCAAGTAGATAAAACGTAGTATGTTGGATGCAACTCGATCGAAATATACGGTCATAATCTATAACCATTAAAAACGAACGAATACTAGAATGATTTTCTGATATCAACATAGCAAAGCAATGAAATAACGTATAAATAAATTTCTTAAAAAATGACGTCTCTTAATAACTTTAAACTTTTTTATATTATCTAAATAACGACAAACTAAACGTCTCACGGCTAGTTTTACTTACATCTCCACCCAAACTAAAGTCGCTGCAAAGATACACTAAAGAAATTATCAATAGCATTTTCCTCCCAATTTTTACGTCCCACTAAATGCTGTTATACATATGTTTATAGATATTTATTTTCAAACAATACACTAAGGCACTTATACGAGAAACGAATGGTTGCTGAGTGTAATAACACATGGTCTTGAATATCGCATTCGAAGTTTTATACTTGAAGTGATAGTAATCTACATTGTCGATATGTACTATAATGAGGGGTTACGTGGATAGCATTATTAGATGTAACATTATAGGAAACCAAACCTTGCATGACTGATGACAATAAGCAAACACGCTATATTGTTCTGCGACATGATCAACTATGCGCATTGTGTTCAATGAATCCCTAATTCTCTGTTCCATTGCTGAGTATAATATGTATTTATACATATTTAGGCTCAAGAAAGGCTACAAAGTTATTTACAAGACAAATGTAACATCACGCCTGTACTCCCCGAAGGGGTAGGCAGAGGAGTGTAGTACACCCCCACGTTTCACCAGTTACGTTTAAGTCCCTCAATGGCATAGGTGGTGAGCCTATTGCCATACACCGGGCACGCATCCAGAATCCGAGTCACTGTGACTAGAAATTGTAAATTATAAAAAACCAATAGTATCCGACCCGGGATATGAACTCAGGACCAACTGATCTGCAGTCGCGCTTGCAACCACTTCACCAACAAGGCAAATGAATATAAAGTAAAATTGTAATAATTACATAAGAGTATAATCGTAATTATGACTAAAATAGATTGTCAATTAACTGTAGTATAGCAGTGGCTTGCAATTGAATCTCTCACTTTGGTGGTCCAAGGTTCAAATTTGCCGATACCCATGTTCACCAGTGAACAAAGCCTTAGTGCTAATGCACTTGTACAAATAGTCAACAAGAGTACAGCTACAATGCTACAAACAGATATGACAATACTATTCTGAAATTTGAAAAGTTACCACTTTAAGATGTAAGCGTAAATAAAGATTGCTATTAAAAGACAATTAGCTAAGCAATAAGTCAACGTTTATGGTAAAATTACTCCGCTAGCTTGCAAAAATATAGCTAGTCTAAAACCAAATATAGAGAAACTATTAAAATATATATAACGTATATTTGCTATAACTACTTGAACCTACGGGTACTTGCGTCATAACTAGTTTTAACAGATTTCTTTAAAATGGCTTATCTTTTCAATTTATTCAACCAGAGCAGTGAATGTTAAGCATTTTAGATTTAGCAAAAAGAGCGAATTTTTTACTCTGAAAATTCTTTCAAATACCTTAGAAAATTATCTAAATAAAAGCACAATGCAAAAAAGTATTTAAATTTCAGTTTTAAATATGCCTGAAGAATATTTATTTTAATATCTCTTCGCGACTCTCTGCTGTTGTGAACACAGCCGTAATACATTTTACATTGTCTGTTATCGTTTTAGTATCATTTGAAACGTGTAAATAAAATTACTATACGAATTGATACAACCAATGTTCGCCGCGCGTTTTATAGCACTATAGAACAAAAATTCCATATTTCAATATGGAACAAAAAAATCCATATTCCAACACGGAACAAACAAATGGCGGCTTATGGAAACTACATACATATATCATTTCCAATATAGTGGTTTTATGTAAATGGCGCCCACTTTTAAACTGTCGTAATTTTTAGATTCCGATTGGAGTTTCCCCTCAGAGTATTTGTTATCTTTCAGTGAATAAATGAATGTATTCACAGATTTGATTTATTTTATGTTTTGTGATTTAACTTTCTCGCGTTACGTTTTTATCAATTCACCAGAATAGTATATTAGTTTAATGGAAAATAAAATTCATATATTACGGAACGATACTGAATCAATGATTTGGTTATTAAATAAAAAAGGATCCACGCAATTTTTTGGTTCAAGAAAAAACAATAAATTGTATGTAAATCCGATTTTAATGGAACTCGTAGTCCTCCCAGCCGAGATCTACACTACCATCATTGTTAAACAGCAGCTGGAAAAGACCCGGAAATTAATTTGTACGACCAAATTTTAAACATATTTTATATGGCAACAAGGACAGACAACTTAAAATATTTGGTGCTACACGTGAAATGCGCTAGATTCTAAAGGTTTGTTATTGTAATATTTTTATCTTCGCTAATAAGTTTTAGGACATCAAGATGATTTTTCTTCAAAATGATATTCACTAAAGCGTTTGTTAAAAATTGGAAGCTTGTCAATGTTATCGTAATCCTCAATTAAATTCGTTCGCTCGTTAACTTTACTTCATCATAGCCTATACCCGTCCACTGCTGGTCATAGGTCTCTCCAATTGCACGCCACTGAGCTCGATGTACAGTTCTTCGCATCCAAACACTGCCAGCCACTTTGCGTACATCATCACTCCACCTAGCTAGAAGGCGCCCCACGTTACGTTTGCCAAGTCATGGTCTCCAGTCCAGAACGCGTCTGCTCCACCGGCAGCCAATTTGCCTCGCTACTGCCTAATACGTCAACGAATTGCTTTCCAACTGTCATATATTCATCTCCATATCTCGTCATATTCCTTTGAATATAACGCTTTTTAAAGCAAGCATTGAAAATAATGTACCTATTTCTGAACTAGTACCTAGTCTTCGAGATGTCCTCTACGACATTAAGAATAATGTGGATTAATAAAATTTTGGGTCACCAGACTCGAATAACTTCGAAGGGGTAAATGATTTAATTATGCGCATAGAATTGCCAGCGCTCCACTTAATTTGATTGCGAGTGACACCTATATGCAAATGATACGTTACGACTAATTGAATATCTTTGTTCCTCCAAATGGGAACTCTCGATGACTTTTGGGATCCGGCTGCCTCCCTAAGCGTCATTTAAATTTATTTCATCTATTTAGGCGCTATCAGTATCCCTTGCTTTGTCGAGAGTAGAAAACAAAATATCGATATCGCGATTAAAGTGGAAATTGTCGTGGGTATTTTTGTTCCTGAAGGCGTAAAAACTACGACTATGTTTGAGAAATTATTAGCAGTTTATTATAGTATCAACATGCGAGGTCCCTTAAATTAAATTTGAAACTGTCAGTGTGAATTTTACTACAGGAAGTTATATTAATGTTCTTACAATTGTCATTTAAAAGGAAAATGTTCTTTTGTATATCACAAAATAATCGTGCATCTCATTAATTAGCAAACTCGAGAGGCAGATGATCTTTTCCTTGTTGTATAATGTGATATAATCAGTATATGTATTCCTTGCTTCCTGTATGTTACTGCTCCGGTATAATTTATAGCCTTCATCGCTATATTTCGATTTCAGTTCCGCTATCTCACAGTTTTCTGCGGGAGATGGTTGCTTCAGCGACCGGCCACTTTTTGTATAGGTACTATTTAGAAATGTTCACTTATATTTTATAATAAGGCCTAAACCGGTTGAGATAAACAGGTAACAATTTGTGTGCAATAATAAGGAAATGAAAATAAACTAGCTAGTATTTTAAAAAAATTTATTTGACTGGTAAAAACCGCAATTGGTTTTTATGAAGTAGATACAGGTTTTTATGAAAAATTACAATTACAGAAATACCAAAATTGAATATTACTTTATTTATGGCACGAAAAGATGCGAAAACCAAATCAGGAAGTTTCTGATTTTGATAAAGTAACTGGACTGGTATTTCATTTCATCATTATACGTTGGTAGTTCTCATGGTGTCTTCGATCCAGTCGCGGTAACCGGCGACGGAGGTGTAGACACCTGGCCAGCCATCCCGGCCGCAATCGTAGCCAAACGACACCACCGCAATGATTTCCCATACACCAGCAACGTTCCTCATGAGCGGACCACCAGAGTCTCCTTTGCAAGTGTCTTCAGCAAACACACCACCAGCGCAAATCTGCTTATTCGTCAACGTTGCGGAGAGAGTTTTGTATTTGGCGTCGCATTGTCTCTTGTCAAACATAGGCACCCTAAGTTTTAGCTTGATCACACTGCTGCGTCCTGGACAAAGAACAGTAACGATCGTTAGTTAAGAGTCAATTGTTAAATTAATTTTTGAAAAAGACTACCAATTTACAAAGAAGAAAAAACCACAGCTTAGCACTGAATGGTTGAATAGGAAATAAAGCAGGATCGAAATAACTATTTTAGTTTTATTTAACGTATATATTTGTAACACAACGCAACAGATCGCAACGGATTTGTAATACTTATAACATTAAGGAACGTTGCCGAGCACCGATCAATATGACATATACTCGTCTATCACAACACATAGACGTCGCAGTTATAACAGCTTTTCCCGCCATTGGTACTATAATGAACATTAATTTTGCATGAAAATGACCGATATTCCAAGAACAATGTTACTGGAGGAGTTATGAAATCAATAGCAGAATACGTATTATGTACCCTCCAAGGTTTTTCCCCAGCCGGCCACCACCACGTCATTGCCGGGAGCTACCCGCGTGTTACTGCTTGTCAAGCAGATGGGTTGAACGAAATCTGCAAAAAAACAGCCTTACAATAATGAAACGAATATCAGACAATGCTAACATAACTATTATATAATTTTAAGGCAAGAACTTTGAATTCCAATAGTTTGGAAGGCAGCTTAAAGGCGTGATCAGGTTAGAACACTAAAGTCCCATGTCTCTAAAACACGGCTATCCTTTAGTATAAGCTGTTAGGATACTGTAACATATGACTAAGCTAATAAATTACATTAGATTATTGCTTTTAATACGAGCAAAAACATCTGCTGGTACCCAGTTAACTTTGAAATGAAGTGTAAATTTCTAAATCCAACCGTAAATTACAATTATAAGGTCACTCAACCGCTACAAATACGTCGCAATTGGAGTACCAATTGCGAAAGTTTCATCATTGCTAGTAGCAACAATGAAACTTTTCTAAATAAATAATAATAATTATATTACTAAAATTTTACTTGAAATGATAAAACAATTTGCTACTATTCTTAATATAATTTACAAGTAAATTTCCTCTTGTTAAGTTTTCCGTATCATAATCATATCAAACAATATTAAAAGACGGGCAAAAATCACATAAAATTGGTGTAATCATGATAATTATGTATACAGTGTCCCACTACGTGCACTAGTGAACACTAGAGAAACTAAATTTATTATTTTATGTTTGAATTTTCACGCTGTTCTCAATAAAAAATGTAAAAACTGCTTAATGTTATGGAATTTGAAACGTAAAAGTAAATCAATCAATTAACGACGACCGTTGACCTTGTACAATAACATCATTATTATACTATTTTACATAAACCATTTATAGTTATTAAGTTATAATCTGTAGTACAATATTTTTAACAACGTAAGTACCACGGCAGTTGAGTAATTCGTTGGCTGACACATAACAATGACAGAATTGTGGTATTTCCAACATAACTGACATTGCACAGACAAAATCTATTATTGTCTTTTATTTATAAAAAAATGGCCATATAGCTAGAGAACTATTGTAACATTTTGATCGCAATAATAATTTGGTCATTATTAATGAAGTAATTAAATGTAATAGTTTGTTACATGTATAAATCAAAATATTAAGCAAATTTGTATTTCTTATTATGACGATATAAGGAAAAGAACAGGAAACGCCAAAAGGAAATACGAATGAATTAATCACACGAATTTAGTACGGTAAGTAATACGTATAGCAGAACAGAAAAAGATAATAACTATATATATAAATGAAATAATAAATGAAAATAACGAAGTTGACAATTCCGCTTGAAGAAAATGATGATGCGCAAGTAAAGGACATTAAAAGTATGATGTATTTTGCAGTTCTCTCGTGCACCAAAGCTAGCTAGCTAGCTAGCTATTTTAGCTCATAGGGCTATGGGGGTTCCTAAATTATTACATAGAATTGGATTAGGCAATTAATATGAATAAACCTTGATAATGTTCTATTTATCGTATATAAATTAGCTGTAATCGTAAAAATTATATTAGTTGAGAAATGAAACAGAAAATATCATATAATCTATCTGTTCAATCCGGCCTTCTAGGGTTTCCCGTGCATTTTAAGGTCATCGGTTCAACCTATTGGACCGATGCTTTCAAAAATTAAAGTGCTAGCGGCTGGATGAGATCTGTAGAGAATCGAGTCTTGTGGCTAGTCTTAGGATAGATGTATGTATAGCAGTGGAACGTTAAAAGTTGATGAAATAATAAAGATATTTTCAATTAATGTTTCGTATTATCGCTGCACGCCAAGGAATTGATTTGTATTTTAAAAACATAAGTCTGCTTTTGAGATGACTCCCAAATTGACGAATCGATATTTTTTTTTATTTGATAAATTACAATATATATTATTGTTATTCAGCCACTTAAAACGTTCGCTGCCACACGAGTGAGTATACTCGTAGCAATATTTTTCTATCGCATTTGCCACCATACAAAACGCGAGGTATGAGTTATCTCGTAGTTGTCAATAGAGCCTACACCAAACTACGACAATATTCGTACGTATATGGAACTCGATTTTCCGAAAATTATTTGTATTATTTAAGTCCTCCTTCGTTTCGCCAGCGTTTAAAAGTCAGTTAAGATTGCACTTCATGTAAGTATGAAAAGTTTCGTAGTTGGCACTGGGCGCCAAATCATGTCCTACGAGTATAGTCGTAGCTGGCAGTTAACGGGTTAATAATAATGTATGTGGCTATGTTTAGCTATAAGGAAATATGTTAATAATATATACTACATTAAAAATGTATACTTACAGGAGAACCTAGCTCTCTGCGCAAGACGCAGAAGGGAGATGTCGTCATGTCTGTTTATATGTTTATCAGAGAATCCATTATGAGGGTAGGCGGCTTGGACAGCGTATTCTTGAACTGGTTCAGCACAGGACTCGTTGATGCAATCTATGTCACTTTGCAAATCGTATTCACCCAATCGGACCGAGACCCTGGATAACAATGGAACGAAACAACATTATATACACTTGACAACAACGGTTATTAAGTTAAAAAAACTTTCATATTGTTAGGGGCGAAATATGTGTTTCTAGCTTTATGTAAAGCGGGATGCGCTATACATATTTGCATGTACACAATCTATAGTTTATGGGAGGATGGTTGGCAAAAATAAAGATGTACTCCATCGGACACCGATATCACGGATTATTAGGTATATATAACACAGTCCTAACTTAATATACAAATTTAAGAACCGTTTAAATTTGTTACTCCGTTCGTTCATCACTGGTAAAAGGTCTGTAACTGATAAGTAAAATTTAAAAAAAAACATGATAAGACGTTGCTATCTAAAAACAATTAATGTAAGAAGCGTTTCTGATTTATTTATTATGTATGAAATCAGAAACAAGCATTACCGAGCAATAACAGCACGGGATTTCCAAAATGATAAGCAAGCGATTCTACCGTTAAATTGTCCAGGGTTTTACCTTGGCAAAAACTGGTTACAATAATTTTTAATAAGTATTGTGTCATACACTTTATCTACTAGTTTGTATTTATAAGATTCGGTATCGTCAGTAAACCTCGTCCTACACGGATGTTACAGTAAAAAGTCTTTCGTACAGATTTTGTGAGATTTCCGCACGAGTCTCAGACAAGTTTAATTAAAATGTATTTGGTGTTCGGTGTTCTGTATCTACACCGTCATGGACCTAACGTGATAATATCACAATAATTAAAAATATAAGACTCACAACTGTCCAACCGCAGTTTCAATTTCTCCAATAACGCAATGCGCAGCTGATAATACGTAGCGATGGTTGATCAGTGCACCTCCACATTGATAAGTCAATAGTCCGCCATTAACTGAAAACACGTGCATTGTAAAATAAATCCATTATCATTATCTTCATATTCGTCTTGTTCTCTATCTTCATCCTCATCATCATCAATATTATCATCATCCTTAACCGCTCTGCATTGGGAAGCATATCTATTTTTAAAGTGAAAAGGCTTAATGGCTTAAAGCCTATGATAAAAATTTCATATAATTTAAATAACGTTCGAGGTTGTAACTATTTTATGAATTTAAAGCTCGATTTTAATTGACACGGAACGGATAGATTCTGGATTGAACTTGAAATAAATTATTCTATATTTTTGCAAATCTTAAAAAACCTGATTTTAATAAACTGCTTTCGTGAATTACCTTCAAAGGTAAATTTGAGCTTGGATCTGCATATTGTTAATATACGAATAGTATATAAATTTGCATATATTCAATTAACTTTATTATCTATAACTCATGTATGTATATGTTGTCAATGATAAAATTTTTGGTTGTCTCATATTAGTTACCAGGGCGATATCCCAATAGTGCCATCCATGGGAACTCATCCAAGTCAGTGAACTGCCCATTCAAGATCCTGTCACCGGCTGTATCGACACCGCAGCTGCCTTTCGCCATTGGGTACGAATCCTCTGGGTTAACAGGATCCACTGTATCGGAAATGGCCGCTGGTCGTTTTGGTTTTTTCTGCAATATTTTGAATAATTAATAATAGCACGGCGGCAAAAAATTCGTAAAAAATCCAAGTTTCACCTCTGCATTTATTTTATCAAAAACCCGTAGCCTTGTGGTTTCTGACTTGATTTAGACACAGAGACGATAAAGACATGTTTAACTTAAAACCAGGACCTAAGTCCTTTTTAAGATATTTACGTATACAATATTTCGATCCAACGTATAAGCGAAATCTGAATAAAATTCAAATGTACTTATATCAGAACGGTGTTGCTTTTTGCTTTTCATACAGATAAATAAATATCATCTTATATCATTAACCCCTTTATCGTACCACCTCTCTGTACTCGCGATATGGGTCTGCTCACAATTACAAATATTAAGACTAAAGTCTGCCACTGACCAAGTTGTAGTTGAGATAGTTTACTATGAGAACAAAAGCGCGCTGGCTTCTTCACAATGTTGTCTGTAATACTATTGCGTTTAGCATTGAATTTGCAACGCACGTAACTAAGCAAATTTAAAAATGCATGCGAAGGAATCGGATCCAAGCGCCCGAAATATTGCATCAAAATTTTAAACCACCCAGCTATAATTGCCATCATCAGTAAGTCATGGAGTATTACAAAAAGTCCGCAAATTACTTACAGTAGTAGCACTTCCTGCATTGGGAAACGTAGGTAAGGGTCCGCAGCACACTCTAGGAGTATATCCTTCGAAGCCACACTGTGACTGTCTCAGAAAAGTAATGACATTGCTGGGTAGAGGGAGTCGCTGGAACGCCTCTAGCAACGGTTGACAACTGTACAATGATACACATTCGCTTGTTTCACCGAGAGGCGTTTTACAGGCGGAATCTGAAATCAAACCATTTTACATTTACACTGTAAAAAGAGAAAAACCAAACAAAAAGAGAAAAACCAACTTTTGACCACGTAGTTTTATAAGTCTATATTTGGATATACCATCCATCCAAACCAACCATCGTCAACTCTTGCCAGGCCACCGTTGGCAGTGGCTTGGCAAGAGTTGAAGATGGTTTCTTATGCTACTCGTATTATAGAAAAATTATTCCTTTATTCCTTGTTACTAGCATTATATCAGTCGAAAATAAACTTTTGTATGTATCGACTAACTAATATTGAGCGAAATTAAAAAATATAGCTATAAAATTGCATTTATCTATAATATGACGTGTACCAAGTTCATAAATCATAGATAATATTCACATTATTTAAAATGGCCACATTTTTAAGATGATGGCAGACATCTAACAACTTATAACCCTAAACAGTAGTAGAAGGATAGTTATAGATAACATTTCCCTAACTTAGGGCGTGTTAAAAAAGTTAAGGGTGTTTCCAAACTTCGTCTGAGATTTTTAAAGTCGAATTCTAGGATCTCTTATACATTCTGCACACCAATAGAAGAACACATTGTTAAACGTAATATCACCCCCGGAACCCCTAAGAGATAGGCAGAGGAATGCAGTACACTTCCACGTTTCACCATTTACGTTTACGCCCACCATAGTATAGATAGTGGGGCTATAGCCAACGGGCCCAAATGCAGTTCAAGTAAACATTTATCAATGAACTAAGTTATTATTAACTTACGTCCTATTCCTGAACTTGAATTTCAAGTTTAACTACAATCATCTGATATTAAAGTCACACAACGTAAAAGGAAAAAATTGCTATATTTACTACTTTGACTTAACGTAAAAACGAAATCCATATGATATATGTTACTTTTAATATTTCTGTACTTCCTCCGTCATAATAAACATTAAATATAAGAGTGGCACGTATATGCGGCATATATGTAAGGATTGGGACAGTTGGCACTCGGTTCTTTTTGCCTGCACCGCTGGGAACCTGGCGTAATGATTTAATAATAATCACGACGAGGATAGACATAATAAAAAACAACAAGATGTTTTATTAAAATATGTACAACTTAGCCGCTTCACAGATCTATTATACTCCTTGTTTTACAAACAGGAAAAATGTGATTTAAACTCAGCGTATACAAATACTTCACACACAAAAATTTGTCTCAATGGATACAGAAACTAACAGAAATAATATTCTTGTGAATTTCCTAAACGAACGATACCAATAAACTTATTAATATAAGACAAGAAATAAGGAAAAATAATAATAATAGTCTTCAGACACGATATACCAGCGTGATCTTTGCACCGCAGAATCTTGATAACGGTTAATCGGAAACTCAGATTTTATACTAGTTTTAAATAACATCTAATCGCTCCACAGTACTGAAAACGTTTTCAAAAAGATAGCCGTGATGATAGGTTCGTTGAACCATATTAGGTGCACGGACACACTTAGTAAGTAATGGCCGGTTTGGTTACTTTTTGCCAAAAAAAGCATTGTTGCACAGAAACACAAGCTCTTCGAAACCCGATCAATGTTTTACACTTAATGTTTACTTAATTGTATATAAAACAAATGAAAATCAATACGTACGTGCATAACTCCATAGCAGAGTGAACGGTAGTAAAATTAAGTAGTTCATTTTGTTTTAATAATAAATTCACCAATTTAACTCATTAGACAACTATCAGCACTGAGTGGTCGGGTAGTACTGACGCGTTGACTATAAAACAATGTTGTTTAAATTATTAAATGACGATACTGGTCTGTCCACTTCTCTACACTGGATGTTAGAGGTCAACACCGGCATATCTTATATATGTGTTTATATATAGGTACGTACGTAACGTCTGCAAAAACCTCTCGGCCAGAACCAGTTATGAACTGTGTATTTATAGGTAGGTATTATTATCTTATATTTTACGTATATGCAATGAACTTAGAAACATTATGATGCGTCACTTCAACATTTAAACACTGTTTACAGAGAATACTGATAGACCTTACAAAGGTTTATATGTTTAATTAAGATTTATTGAGAAAAGTCTCTTTTTTGTATACTCTAGCCCGCCTAATTACCCATTTTAAAAATCCTGGAAAATACAAAACTTAATGCTCCCTATGCCGTGTAATCTAAGAAAAAATGGGTTTTTAGATCTGTCATAACACTGTATTGTTATCTTTGCATTGTTGACACCTATAGGTACAGGAAAATGTCGC
>DWEC01002096.1:0-12184 GCA_018245735.1 Microceris miodesmiata
GTACGGCCAGTAGCGATGGACGACGGCGCCGCCACACATAGCGGTCCGTCATACACATAGTTTCATTACGTCCGGAATTTTAAATTAGAAAAACCCAATAGCAGCCTACCCGTAGATCGAACCTAGGAACCCTTGAACTGTAGTCGCGCTTGCAACCACTCGACCGACGCGGCAGCTTATACGTTTATTTAATAGTAAGTGAGTATAATAAACCATATGAATTTGTAAGAAAACTATAATAAGAATCATTATATACCATAACCATTATGGTATATACGGTTATGGTAATCATTATAAGGAAACATATGTATACTTAATATTTAAACGTATGTATACTTAATACTGACACGTAAAACGGCTATTAAAAAAGAAATTCCCATATTTATATATAATTTTTTGGGATGGCCTGACTAGTTTCAAAATAAAAAACGTGAGTTAAGCCGGTATATATCTATGTACATATCTATATAATGATGTGTATTAGCATAGACGAGAAATTTAAAAATAATTCACACATGTATGCTTAGAAATACTAAGCATTTAAAACCTACTTACTTTTACGATATATTGTTGTGCGCGCCTTCCATAGAGGAATATACGAGTACATATGTTACTTAAAATTGTAGTACGTGAAGAAACCGATTGTGGCTACTGCCAGGGACTTAAATGAAAACGGCATTCGTCGCTTTGCGTCCAAAACGGAACACAGTATTGCACTTCGAGGTAGAAAAGGTAGGGGTTGCTTCTGTTGTTTTAAGATGAACAGACGATCGCTGTGTCTTCAAGTATGCGGTTACTTTTTAAAAGAGAGTCTATGACCCCAGTGAGGAGTTGGAAGTTGTTTTGTATGACATATAAGGTTTTAATTTTGATCATGACCCACGTGTAATTTAAACTTTTATCGCGAGTATAAATTTAAACCAATGTCACGCTTGGGATATGTCATCGAGTATTTTTGAGACACGACCTTAACACATTTCTTTTAATTTGTAAAACGGTTTGCTTTTCGGCCAGTTGTTATTTCACTTTGGAATTATAATTTTTGATAGCATGTTCGTGTTGTCATGGTTAGTGAGTGTTGGAATTTATTTTACTGATAATAGTTAATAGAACATGCTAATAAATCAATTTATAATAAAATTATACAGAACTACTTCGAGCCAACGACATTTGAGTCGACAATAAATATAAATATAAGGTAAATTATTAGGTGTAAAAAAAATGGTTTTTAATATGTTTGAGGTATAATTTACACTGTTTTTAACAAATACATCTGTTTACATTAGTTTGTTGTCAAAATAAGTCGGTTGGTAACAAGTAATATAAGTCTGGTTATGGAAAATCGTGCGTGAAGCGGTGGCGGAATCAGAAAATATAGGCACAAAAATATAAGTAATTTTATTTAGGTAACTGATAAGCGCGTAAGGTCAAAGAAATCCCACCGTAAGCAAAACACATATATATTCTAAATAGTATTTTGAATATAATGTATGTAATGTTGTACATAATGCTACGATATTTAAGACAAGTCTTGTTAGGATAGAAATAATTGACACTTGATGTTGATGTCAGGTTAACATAGGACGATAGTTAGGTTCATAAGCACTAGTTTTAGTTCATTAGTCTCACGTTTTCGTCGCTTAGGTATCCCAGAGTGAAGTATTGCTGGGGACGCCCCTAATTGACAATCGTTCCCGAACTAAACTTGAGATCGTAAACTATTTCGTGTTGGTAATGTCGCTAATGGATATTGAATACGGTGGACTGTTCGGCTTCGATTATGTAAGTATTATAGTGCTCCTTTAGATCGTTACAATAATAGTAAGAGTTGGATATTGAAATGGATTGGGACGTGGGAGTGTATTACACTCCTCTGTCAACCCCTCGCGGAGATACTGGCGTGTAGTTATATTGTTGATAAAATGTGAAAGATGTTCAAGGATGGCAAGACATTGGCAACCTCTCTGTCACCTGTTTACGAGAGCTGGTGACCACTTACCATAATATGGTTTGGTTGCTATATAACAATAAAAGAAATAGTACCATAGCCGGGGTAGAAAAAAATTAATAATAGCACTTAGGTGATCCTGCTAGGTATATTTGTAACTATGTATTTATATACTTAAAAGAGTAAATTTTAAAATAATAAAGAGGTGTAAATAATTTAACTTTTAGTGTATGTAGTATTCATTTCAAGAATGACATCACATGAAATACCATCTATCGCATAGTGTAATGACCAGTTTTGTGAAGCAATAAATTAAAATAAAATAAAAATTATTTTTTATGAACACCACTCGCCATAACAATGAAGGAAAAAAATCTCGACTACACTAGTTCACGATTAGGTTTTCTGAGGTACATGACTACATACAACTGCTACTTTGCACTTAGTATGGACAATCTATAGCCTTAATCCTTGTCTGATTGGAAACAGTGTCTAGCAAAGGAACGACATGTGTCATGATGATGAAACTGCTTAGGTGGAGTATACCCATTGTTGCTTCTATTTTTGATTTAAAATGACTCAGCCACACGTAAATAAGTGCGCGCCGCAAAAATAATTGTTTTTTAACATTAACCAAGTATATTATTATAACATTAATAAAAATGTCATGTAATACAATATATTTGACTAAAGTATGAGATAATTTCAGGTATAAAACAAATTTAGAAAGTAATATTCGTAATAAAATTATTAACAAAACATTTTATTGGTAATAACCGATATATTAAGCAAGCATCCTGTGTATGACTGTTACATTATATCTTTTTTATTGGATATATACAGGCTGAAGAGAAGTACTGTCAATATACAAGCAATAAAACATATTAAATTTTGTTATTTTTATCTCTACATATAGATAGAGTACCTACACTCGTATGTAGAACATTTTTATGATGTACAAGAAACGAAATAACTATTATTTTTTTTTATTTCTACCTCTATATGAAACATTCGTATTTAAATAATTGACTCATTTGGGAAAAAGAAATATACATATTATATATTAGTGAATTTTTTAAAATTCCAAAACGGCACATCCTTGTATTACAAGTGGAGGCCACGTGACACCTGTAGGCGACCATACCTGAGTATTGTGATCTTGATGCGGAGCCGACCTATAAAAGTCGCGAACAGGATGTCACCGGACAGTAGAGTGCTGGTTTGTGCCTGTGTCGAACTTAATTAACGAGGTAGGTAGGCCGAAATATCACTTACCGACTTTACGAAAACATTCGCAGTGAATACTTCATATTATTTCGAATACTTTAATAAAATTGAATTGAATATTTTTTTAAATTATTATAATTTTACGTTCTCAAGATTTTAAGTAATGTGATTTTTATAATATTGACATTATATTTGGAGTTGAGAATCTGTTTGATTTATGGTACATTAATTTTATTCATTATATTAAAAATTATCATTCCGCTTAAAAATATTTGGGTGAATAAAATAAATATAAAATGCTTTTGAAGTGATTAGTTTAAAACGATTTCCATTTCGATTTCCATTAACGATTTCCAGTTATTAGTGATAAATATTTCAGAATATTTCACATAATGTTATTGTAGAGATCAAATTTACAAATATTGTGGCATGTTTAAAGCATTTCTTAATCATAGATCTATTAATGTGGCCGCATTTAATAGACAGGATTCTTAAAGATAAATTTAATTTTACTATAAACTTATTACAATAATATACGAGGCACTGATTTGAACATGATTAGAGTCCTGCTCGAAGATTTTATTTTCACCTAAATGCTTTTTTACATTAAGAGAAGCTTTAACTGTCTATATAGTGTCAATATAAGTTAAATTAATATTTATAATTTATTTTAGTACATAATTCTTTAAATATTTATATATTTTTAGGAAAAATGAGACTGTACGCGGTAGTCTTCGGAGCACTGGTGGCTTGCACCATGTCGCTTGCTCTCCCGTATGGACCAGTGATTAGAGTACCGGTAGATGAATTGGAACCCAGCACTCTCGTAGGACATGACAATATAGAGCCTTTCCAACCAGGACGACATAAGAGAAGTCTTCTATTAGGTAAGTTGCAAGATCATTACTGTCGGCATTATCAATCCTTTTAACATTCCACTATTAGATATGGGAAAGGTTTTCGCTGTATTCGTACTCTCCCACTATAGCCAAGCGGGGGTTGGCAGACTAAATACAGAACTAAAATATTCTGCGATGATTTAAAATAAATTATCTCAGAATAATTTGCAATAAATCCAACTGAAATAAATAAGAGTTTATCGTCGCAATTTGATCCTAATTTGACTATTAAATGTTCGATCCTAATCTTAATTCCAATCGTCTGATACTGTTTACGCACTTTAACAATATTAATATAATCCTTAGATTTCTGTTCACTTATCGCTTCAAACAAATATAATTTTATTATTTTAACCTTCAATTTCACACTTGGAAGATAGGAAGACACGTATATCATTTTCAACTACGTAAGTAATACAGTAATAATATTTCTTTAAAATTATAATCTTTTTCAATTATAGTTCGTTAGTGGGGCGAGTATACTGACTGTATTAACGACGCCTAAATAAGGAGGCTTCGCTTTTGCATACCTTTTAAGTACACATTATCAATACTTTAAGAATGAGTTTCTATATAATTAAGAAACTTGAAACGTCATACTTTTCATATAACAGTATGCTTTTCGTGCAATAAATAAGAATAGTTAAATAATAACCTATTAATATTTCTGTATTAAAATTATGTAAAGGAAAACAAGGTCTAAGCAATAATTAAGCAGTACATATTCTTGGTATGTTATCTTTGCAAATTAACACGTGTTTGTTAATCGTATAAAGTGAGAAAATCCGCTAAGTCATACTAGATATCCATTGTGCAATATTTGTTTAGTAATTACTATATCTGTATGGTCAACAATTTAATTACGATCCTTACCCGTGTAAGTAATCTCATTAGAACATTCAATCTATATATTTCTAAATCCTAATGAGATATGCGTCCTAGGAGACCTGGCGTGATTATATAGTAATAATAAAAATAACGTTACGCTAACAACTAAGATGAATGTATCCATTGGTTCATTATTTATAAGTAGAGAGCATTTTTACTATCGTGTTGTATATTGGAAAGATTATTTATCGAGTCCGACACACGGCTGGCATACAAGGCTATGTTAGTCATACATTGAAGATTAGGTGTACACTATTTACGTCACTGTGCTGGTATTCTACTTAGACCCGACAACGTGGTAGTGCGTATTGTCAGACTAAACAAGTTTTTGTTAGTATACAATATTTAAACATCAAGAAGCACGCCAGATCTGTGAGAAGACATTTGGCGCTCAATGCTCTCTGGATATCGCGTATGCTACTTGGCGTGACGTTAAAATAATAATTTAACAACGAATTAAATTTAAGTATCGAATGCGTCTCCTTTTTTAATATTAACGTAAATAAATGCCTCACACGATATTTCTTATACCTATGTCTCACAGAATGCATATATTTTTTATCAAATTCATATCTAACATCCACGAGACAGTCCCTAAGCCTGGTATGGATCTAAATTTTCTTCCTTGTATAATATTTTCGTGCTTGTTTTTAACTTTAACACTATAGGGTAATGTAATGTGCAGATTATTATTAATATATGGAACACTGACTGACTAATATATGGAATATATACATATGTTAAATGTATGATGTTTTCGTTATTAGTATGCGAAGGTCTACTGTGTCAGCAATCGAAGTGATATTTTAACACACGTGGACCCTTGAACACCTTGCAACTTTCTATCCCGTGGGAGCTGTAACGGATTTACTGTGTCGTATATATTACATAATATGTACTCGTATATGACGTCTCCCACGGGATATGATATTTATAAGGACGTGCGCAACTATGCAAATAGTACCACGTCTGTATCAAGCAGTCTGGATCAATGTAGGTCGATACGAAGTCTACTGTTTTGTCCATATTGTATAGTGGGTTTAAATTTTAGCGAGCACCTCTTTACGAAAAAATATTCGTTCAAACATAAAATATATCTAGCTGTTTCGTTAAGGGATATATAGTTAAGAAATTAACACTCCTTAGAGTTATTCATTGTGTTTTCTTATGTATGAGAAGTCAGAAGCGAGTCTCGAGTTTGGCCAGCGTTGCAGACTATGGCCTTAATACCTTTTATTCTGAGAAGAGACATATATAGAATAGAATGTTTATTGTTGATAATAATTCTGCAGAAGCCATTTAGTGAACAACGCAAGTACGAGTAGGTATTACTGTAAATAAGATATTTATAAAAATAGAAAATCTTTATTGCCTTTTATTTACATTTGGTAACGTTACAAAATACCCTTTCGAAGGACCAATTTTTTAACATTTTTAGTGGCCTTGTAGTCAAATAAGGGTCTTTATCGGTTTATTTCTCTAACAAGTTAATGCTTATAATATATGTACATTTACATATATCAATGATGTAATATACTAATATGAGGTTACATATTACATTTTTTAGGTGCTGGTCTGGTGGGAGCAGCTGCTTTAGGAGCGGGTGCCATTGGTGCCGGTGTCATCGGCGCTAAGGCCGGTTTGATCGGTGGTGCAGTATTGGGCAGTGCGCTCAGCCACGGCAGGAGTTACGGCGGCTGGGGCTACGGCGGGGGTTACGGTGGTGGGTTCGGCGGCGGCTATTACGGCGGAGGCTACGGCGGTGGATATTACGGCGGAGGCTACGGCGGTGGATACCGGTATATTTAGACGTTTTTTATAGTGATAGTGTTAAACATTTAGTATACAGGCCTGCTAGTACAAACGTACTGGTCCATGTAGTCAACGAAGATTCTTATCCATAGTTTGTGAACTCATTGTTTGTAAACTCACTCCAGACGATTGGAACGTTGGGTATTACAATAATAATCGACCTATTTATCATGCCACTGTTGGAATATGGGTCTCCTCTCATATTTAGAGGGATAAGGCCATAGGATGCCACGCTGGCCAAGTGCAGGTTGGCAGACTTCACACATCTTAAATTTTTTTTTCATAAGTTCTGAGGTCTGCAGGTTTCCTCACGATGTTTTCTTTCATCGTTAGTAAGTGATATTTAAATATAAAACGCACTTTTGTAAAGAGGTGTGCGCCATGGATTTGAACACAGCACCCCTGGAGTGACGGGCTGAATTCTTAACCACTAGGCTATCACTGCTGATAATAGTTACAGGGTTACAATAATTTACCTGTAATACTAATTCTGCGTTGACATGTAGCAATATTGCAACAAAATATTAAACAATAAAATTTTTCTCATCCATCGACGGCATTACGATATTGAACTATGCATGTAACGCGAGTCATGCTCAGTCCTGTCATGGTAAATCCACGAGTACAGTTTTTCAATTTGTATAGAATATTCGCACAGTTTCATCGACGGCATCACAGAATAGAGAAATAGAAAAAGGGATTGTTCGCTACCTTTGTCCTGAGAGCGACTGCATTCCGTCAGTTACAATGTCAAACTTTATAGTTACTATGCAATGTTACAGTTACTTGAAACCGACATGAAAAGTTGATGACGTGCAAAACAAGGTTACTTTGCTGATGCGTTAAATGAACTGATACTCATATTTAATATTAATATTGAGCAATAAAATAAATGAATTATTCAATAGTACAGCTGATCACGTTTCATTAAATTGAAATATAAAACCACAAATGATGCGTCGATCGGTTATCGAACGAGTTTTAACGTGCACGAAAGATTTAGTTTTTAAATGTCCCATTATATATGCAATTGTGTTGTGAATATATAAATATATGTAAAATAAAGCTGTGAAATGAGCTTTATGTTAAAATCTAACAACAAAAGTGTTTCCGTCTACATACATTTTTTGGGTGTTGGAATTTTTTTTTTGTGCTTATAAGGTACGAAAATATCGGTAACTTAAAAATCTGATTTATTTACATCTATTTCCAACCCCAAATAGCGATGTACCACACGTATTCTATTGTTTATGATTTTGCTTATCACACACTGAATAACCAAATACATACAGTCTCGTATAATTTAACCAAAAACTAGATCACGCGAGGTAATTAAATGGCACAATTTGCCTAAAATTGACATAAATTTGCCTCCAATAAACACGTTACAAAGCAAATTCCATAACATTGCAAAATTCCAGACGCCACAGCCCGGATCTGCACACAAAAAATTAAAATGACACTAAAGCAACTTAAAAAATATTTAATCGTATTAACGTATTCGTAAATTGATGTTAAATATGAAACTTAATAAGTAACAATAGATTTCTACAAATTAATACCTTATATAAATGGTAAACATTATTACAATTGTATAAGTTTCCTCATGATATTTAACTTGAGAAAAGCATTCTAGTGTTCTATGGATTTAAATTAATTAAATCTTGGAAAAGTGGAAAATTACTGGCCTTATTATTCATCTTCATCACTAACATCATCAGTATACTTTTGTTCATTGCTGGACTTTCACTGTGCTTGACCTCACTGTGCTCAAATTATTATTAATATCCATGTAAAATTGTTGCAGGTCATACTACCCCACCACCACGTACGTAGTGTCGGACCCCTGGTGTTGAACAAATGGGAGGCAAGCTTTACTGTCCGGTTTTTGTTATTTATGATTGTTGTTGAGTGCAAATGTGAATTCGATTTTGGTCGTTTTCCCGACTGACATTAACACATGAGTTGTGAGTAAAATAAAAGCCAAACAAATACCGCATTTTGCTTTTATAAAAATTACAATTCAGAATTTATTAGCAGAGCGAGGTTTATTAATTTCGTGGCCTTGTCATGTTTCGTGTTATTTCTTATCTTCTGTTCGAAATTAGATATTATATGGATTAGAAAATCTTAAGCAAATCGCAAAATGTACATTTATAATTTCATACGCATAATTTTGTAAATGGGTGAACTACTTAGTTCACGTGTATTTTCTGGATACCTTACTAATTATGGGCTATAGAAGTTTTCACTGCGATTTCGATGTGTCTAATCGGTCTTAAATCGGTCAAATTCGGATCGGAATTAAGCACCTTTAATAGCCCCTGTACTAATCAGATTGTTCTGAAAATGCACGTCGGTTAAGTCGTTCATCGTTAATAATACTTATATATAATAGCCAAGGAACTTTCAGTGACAAGATGTATTATTATGATGTAAATCAACATTTGATAATAATATATGGATTAAAATAATACCTTTCGAGATTTTTAACAAAACCTTTCAGTATTCCACCACCCGTAAATCTAGGTTTTCCTTTGTATTCTTTTCTAAAGTCCTTGGGCGTCTTGTCCAATCCCATCCAATTTGCTTTTCGGGCAGGATATAGCAGGTCTATTGCTTTATTAAGGATATCGGATGATATACGGCTAGCCGGGGATCGAAAGCTTATAATGTTGGCGCTGCTAGACTTTCGCAACGCATTTGGCCCAGAGGACTGATATTCACCACGGTATTAAAAGCAATGTTAATATATCAACAACTGTAACTTAAATAACATTTACAACGTACAATCGTTGGTAGCGCGTCAATGTAGAAGATGTTTGTTTTGTTTGGACTACCGTTGTAGCCGGCATTCCTCAAGGTAGCGTGTTGTCTCCACTTTTGTTTCTAACTTTCATAGATTATATTCGACTATCATTTTATGTTCTGTTTATTAACACTTGTAAGCAGACGATGAGCTAGTAGCACGGCAATAGCAGAAACCTAACACATTATGAGTTTGATGACCATCCTTATTGTATAACATTTTCATCTCGGATATTTCTTGCTACTTAAGGTAGAGGAAGTATCATGGTTTTACAAAGAATCCTACAGTCTCAGGTCATAATTATTCGATGTTTAAACTATATTTCTAGAATGGACTATAGACAATAGTAACGATTAGTCATAAAGTACTCGTTTGCCTATTTAGGGACAAAATAAAAAATCTTAGTGTCATAATGGATGCTTGTCTTCAGTATTTCAACATAATAAAGTCAATCGTAAAATATTCGTAGCCGTTAGTCACTACACGGTAACGTCATTGTTTATACACTAAAAACAAAACAGCCAGCACGAAGTTTACTCTCGTCTTAATGTGAATACGTCGATTGAGGAGCGATTTTACAAATTATATATTACGGTCATATTTGATTTAAGAAACTATAATTATGTTTCCGAATATCGCATTCAGCTCGAGTGGCTTCCAATTTGTGTTCATTAGAGTACCCAAATTCTCTCTGTCGTCTGCTACGTGTTGTTTGATCACGCAGTTCCATTGTAGCTACTTACAAGAACATTTTCCATTTCTTGGTTCACCGCGTATTTGCTCTATGTCGTACAAAAAACCTAACGGTATATACTCTACATCATTCGACTTTGTGTTACTATTAATCTTTCTTTAACATACATATGTGTGCGACTCTTCTATAGTTGATTCGATTTTTTATTCGACGTGCGAAGACTGTAGATTCTTTTGAATGAGAGTAAAAGGGGTTGGTGTATTGATTGAAAAATGCAATATAAAAAAAACGTAACAACACGCCTGTAAACTGGTTGAGATCGCTTGTTGGCGGTTAAGTCAGTGTTGTATCCGTCTCTCTGTCTCATGTCTCTCGGTCTCACCCTAGGCTATGAGGCTATCATAGTACAAAAAACCAAATTTTTACAAGAAGTAGATACATCAACTGCTGCAGATATAATGGCAAACCTTTAAGGCGGCTCGTCTTGGCAACGGCGTGATTTTATTACACTCGTAAAGATTCACCCGCAATGAACGCGTAAACAAGCAACGTTTGATATTAGCCAATTGTTCCTCAGCTTTACAAAGATCGTTTTATGGCCGTCTACCGAGCTTTGCTGGTGAACATAAAGTGAGACGAGCAGGCAGCCCTCGGCCGCGCGTGGGTCGTGGGAATAACGCAGATATCGACGCTGATTGAACTGCATTGTCTACCGATGAAATCGAGACACGATACCACGCGTGCTGTATATACACTTATGTATTGCTTGTAACCAATCTCTAAATTATACTACTTTTCGTGTGACTGTTTGAAGTACTTACAGTCAGGTTTGGCACATTTTGTATTAAAACTGACTGAATTTAGCGCTACTTGTATTGGGCTTGCAATTTAAGTTGTGCTAGTCACACGTGTACCTATTCTTATATTCTTGTTATTTCTCAAAATTTAGGCTAGCAGAATGTAGGTGGAGATAAGCGTACATACTTATATATAAACTAGGCAATGGGCAATGGCAATTGGTCAAACCAAGATAAGACTTACTCGTATGTAGTTGTATCACGGCAATGCAATAAAAGATTGCTTATGGAATTATGGTGATGGCAGCCAGGCGTTCGACAGTCAATAGGAAGAACAAATAATGATTAGCGAGCTAGCTTAGTTTGAGCGCTAGTATATTCTCATCGTGTTACCCTGTTTCGATTTCGGTAACCACACATATAATCATGTGGAGTCCATCATTATCGATATTATTACAATCCCACAAGGTATTCGTATGTGAATTGGACTCCTATGAAAAATGTATTCATCCGAGAATTAAGTACATAAGATTCAAGAATATTATCATTATTATTCAATCAAGAAGATTACCATTATTACCAGAAAGCACCGGATGCCAAATATCCTATCCTTACAAACCAGATGTGCTTCATGTACATTCATAATTCTCTCAAACTCTGGAACAATTTCGGATGATTATAATTAATTAAGCCTCATTTAACCTTCAATAAAGTATGAAACTATAAATACATCGCGAGTCTACTAACTGAGAGCGGCAACAAGATTAATCGTTGTGGAATGAAGACTGAACCTTTTTATGTCGAGTTATCGATCACGTAGACTTAGGAAGCAGTTTTGTTTATTGTCGAATATAAATGTATAATAGAGTATTCGGAAAATGTACATCAGTGTCGGCTGAAAACACGTATACAAAATGGAAATGAGCAAAATGATTAACTATTTGGAGAAGGTAACATTACAAATGTAATCCCCGAAGGGATAGGCAGAGGAGTGTAGTACATCCCCATGTTTTACCAGTTACGTTTACGTTCCACAATGAAATAGGTGGTGAACCTATTGCCATGCACTGGGCACAAAACCAGGCTCCGACCCGCTGGTAGAAATTTCTA
>DWEC01002097.1:0-12183 GCA_018245735.1 Microceris miodesmiata
TCTTTATGAACATTGCACATTCCAATATATACATTGACGGTAATGTCAATATGTTTAATTTTATAAAGTGAGGTCTACAGGAATCTAACTGCTTTAGATTGCAAATTTGTATTGATGCATATGAACATTATACTACAACTGTACTGCGAAAGTCCAGTAATTATCAATAAATGTTAACAGTCTTGTCAACAACTAATACAAGTTTGACTAATAGATATCTACTTAATAGTGTTATTAATACTGCTTCTAATTGTAGTAGCCAATTTTGACCGCTTGCTCGTTTTTTTTATGAAGAAAAACCATTCAATTTTGAAGTTTTCAGGTGTTAAAACTTAATGGTGTCGAATCCCAGATAACTATTGACTTCCATTTTCACCAATAGGCCACCAATTGGGTCAACGTGGTGAAGAAAGATCTAGTACTGTACTTTGCCGTTATAATCCGCGGCCAGCATTAAAGCGTTAATGGGCCGCCAATTAATGAAAATTCCCGTTCTTCGGAGAGAAAATCATTAAATTTTCCATTACGTCCACCGATTTGTAGGCTTGATTAATCACCAGTTCTCATTAATCGCAGCATTTATTATCAAAATTGCCTCATTTATTTCTTACATGAGAACTAACGAAAATCATTAATATTTTTGCCACGCTATAAATTGTTTCCATGTTTCGTCAGTATTGAATTACCAAAATATACATTTACACAAAGATAATTTATTCGTTTCGTGTTTGTGGCGCCCGCAGATATTTACGAAAAATATGGAATAGGACTATTACTGCCAATTCGTTATGTATTATTTGTTGATAACATTCATCATCATCATCATCAGCCTATACTCAGGCTGATTATGTCCACTGCTGAACATAGGCCTCTCTCAAAAGTGGGATTATACCCGTAAACTCCACGCTAGGCAAGCAGGTTGGAGATCGCAGGGCACAGCTTTTCGCACCGCCGACGCTGCTGCCCGTTGGCGGCCAGGGCATTTAGCCGTGCCTATTTAGGCTGCGCTACACCGCAGTCAGCCAGTCGTAGTAGGGTGTACCGCGTGCAGGTAAGGTTGGCTTGGGCTCCTCAGATGGTGGTTGGAACCCCTTACACTCATACATTAAGGCCATATGTCTTCAAATATTATTGTTATTATTTTGTATACATTTATAGCCACACAAAGAACACACTATACAAACACACAAGAACACACAATACAAACAAGGAATACAAGGTAACGTTCACATAGGAGTATTATTATTTCAATACAGAATAATAAAACGGAAAATTTCTCTGTAAGCGCTAATCGGATTAACGAGATCGTCTTTAGATCTGACATTGCAATATTATTTTTCCTTCATTTTCTATAATATAAGGAAAAAAAACTATGGCTAATGATTTTAATAGGTCGTTGTCCGTTTTTTTTTTAATTTTATTCATTTATTTGTCATGAAAAATATATGAGACAGTTTTAAATTTATACATGTAACCGTAGTTTTAATGTTAAATGTCTCGTGACTGGTTTTTCACATCGTTCTATGAACCAGCTTAACCCATATATTCTAGGTATAGCTGGACTAGATCTTGACCTATACGGGGACTTTATAATGTTGCGCCATTTCCAAAAAAACATGTGTATGGGTATGGTATGGTGGGTATGTGTATGGGTATGTGTATACATGTGTATGGGTATGGTATGGTGGTGGTAATACGAAATAGGTATGGACGCCACCTGTTACATCTTAACCATTACGTCGTGTAGCCTATGGACTTGTGATCAAAAAATCTCAGATACCAGTCCGGAACTCAGTGATCAGTGACAGGTGTTACTTATTATGAGGATTTTGTAGTTGTGGGGCTAAGGCCAGGGTCTGTCGACTACCATCAAGGCTATTCAGAGAAAAATACACACAATGGAGTCACATTTGCAAAATAATTATGGATTCTATCTTCCGTATTGCAAGGCATCTGAAGATCACACCCTGTTGCACGGGACGCAAGACATAACTAGTGATAACTAGGTATACAACACACCTCTGCCTACCTCTTTGAGGGAACATAGTCGAGATGTTATGTTATGTTAAATATCAGTCGGGAAACTTTAGATGGTAATAACGAGACCACAGCACTAAACTGACCTCTCTCAGATATGATCGCGCCAAATCCTGTTCAACGTATGCCGGCGAAGTTGTTACAACCATGAGTCCACATCCCGCGAACTTCGCCGGTTTGCTCGTTAGTGTTTAATGAAATTACGTTCAAAATATTATAGACATTCGCTTGGTGAATAGTTTGCGATTATTTTAAACTTTTTTACTAGGAAGTCTTTGGAAAACTTTGGAGAACTTTGTACACGCGGTCTCAGCCGACTAGTACTATCTGATCCTTTTGATCTGTTCGGACTAACTCGTACAATGAGAAGATTCGTATCCAACATTGGATTGATAAAAGTGTTGATGATGTTGAGATGGGTATGATGAGGATGATTTGCATCTACTTTTACGACTAAGCATCGGAAAACTATTGCGTTTGAGGCTGTTTGATTATATACGATATACTAAAAGTGGCTGGCAGTGGTTGGATGCGTAGAGCAGAAAATCGAACTCAGTGGCATGCCATTGGAGAGGCCTATGCCCAGCATTGGACGATGACAGGCTGATAGTGTGTGTGTGTGGGTGTGCGTGATATTTGATTTAAGCACATTAGATAACACGAAAAATTAAATAAAAGTCGCAACCCAACCATTATACATAACGAAACTAAAAACAGCTGATCTGCAGAAAATTGACAAATCTACAAGCCTGCTTAAGAGAATCATTTATTTATTTATATAACACATATTAAAACAAAACTCATCGTTGACCGACCAGAAGGTGGCAACATGTCCGACCATACCCATATATCTACTGTGTATACGGTACCAGCCATACCATACCACTCAATGCTGTAACCACTGACATCCAAAACAAATCAACAACTTCAACTCCTACAGCAACATATCTGAAACCACTAACAAAACAGAAACATTTCACAGTAACATCAAATACATATCCCTTTACGCTGACAAAGTTGTAACTCTCACCCACATAAAACTTTGTCGTTCAACGAAATGGCGGTTACACCGGAACTAGTTTAACATTTTTAATTTAGTTTTTCAGCAGCGAGTTGACAGTATTTAAATTGCGCTTATAAAGAAAAAAAATTAAAACAAACTTTGCGGATTTATTTAAATTATTGCAATTGAAGTTTCCAGTATACCACATCATATATAAAATATGGAATGTATAATTACTCGTCAACCATCCGCGAGCAAAATGTATGGCACTTTTAAATCTTGTAAAAGATTATCCAGGAGATGTATGCTGTATATTTTTATTTCTTGCCAGTGCCTGTTTCCTATGTAAAAGGGTGGATACTGCAGTGTACGTTCGGCAAAGCATTTTAAGCATTCCGCAGCTCCCGGATTTTCGCAACGTCGTTTTACATTTTATAATAATAGATCCCGTTGATGTCAGGCTCATATCTATGTGAGCGTAGCAAACGTGAGATTATTGAGTTTATATTGCATTTTTTGTAATATACCATCACATCACGTCTCTCACGGGGTAGGTAGAGACCACTATGACAATCTCCAAATATATTTACAGTACTTTAAATCTAATTTCACTCATTGTATATAAAGAATAATTTTGAAAACTCTTCCGTTGTGAATGAGCCAGCACGCTGTATAAAGTTCTAAATGTCCGAAAGTTCCACGATTTTCGCTTCACACGGCGAAGCCAATGGAATGAACAAATCCGAAGTCCTCTTTGTTGCTTCGGAAATAGAATTTCGGAACCAAATTAACTTTTATATTGCCGACGGAGGTGTGGATGAGTTTCATGACACTTCAATTTGGTTAGAAATCGTGCTCTCGTGAACTCGACAAATGCTCTTATTTTACCTTGCACAGAATAAAAGAACAAAGAATGAAAGAAAATTTGACTTGAATTGAAACAATTTATCTTCGAAATAACTTTAATAATTATATGTACTTTAGAGACATTCAAATAATTGATCAACGTTAATGTTAATGCCAATATTGATTCTTATTTATTTATTTTATTTATTTATTCTTTATTTAAACCTTACAAAATAGTACAGGAATAAAAAGGTAGACTTAATGCTAAATTAAATAAGAATGAATTATTTCTTGTAATATAAATTATTGTAATCTAATATGAATTATTTCTTGAAAAAACGGTTTGTGTGGAATTTATCAGTGGAACTGTTACCGTTAAATCTATTCTTGCTACAGGGAAGCTGGCTTCCAATATATCTGATTTGAAAGCTATAGAAAGCAAAACCGTGCTAAGAACACCAAGATTTCGAAAATAACTGTAACGCTATTTATGACGGTATTCAGATACTCGTATCTATAGACTACAAGCGTTGCATGCGCGACTGCCGATCGGGAGGTATTTGGTTCAAATCCCGGGTCCAGTACTACTGAAATTTCCTAATTTAAAATTTCTAGTAATGACTTGGAGTCTGTATCTGTGCCCAGTGTATCGCAATAGGCTCACCACTTATTCCAGAGGGCGTAAACGTAACTGGTGAAACGTGGGGGTGCACTATACTCCTCTTCTTACCCCTTCGGGGATTACATGTGTGGTGCTACGTATTGTTTTCTTGATTAGAATAGGTGATAATTTAGGTGAAAATTTAAAGATGTCAGACTCGAAGACAGTTTATTAACACTTAATTGAATATCATTGAAAGATGTCCTGGACAAAAAACTCAAACTTATAAATATGACCACTTTTTGGGAAATCCGTCACAAACTGTATAATAAGAAAAACGGTGTTTCCGAAGACAAATAATGCAAGTTTTCATCACGTAAACTCTGTGAATGTATATTAGAGGTAAATGTTATTACTAATACGTTCAAAAGATTAATACCTAAAGTGGTTCAAAGAAGTACCTAATGAAGCCTAGATCCGGTTCTGCCTCTCTAGGGACCGACGGTTGGCTAGATAGAGCTCGTAATTAAATATCAAAAGATAAATAACAAAACATTTTAGATGTATTTCATTAGAAATATTAAAGTTTAAAATACAAATGAGACTGAGGAAAATTACTCATACAGCAATGAAAATATCAGTAAACAAGACTTTAAAATTTACATCTATTCGTGTTATGTTATTCTAGATGTTTTAAACTTTATTAATTGTTTGCACAAACAAATAATAACACAGAAAAGAAAATATCCAAGGAGACTTAATTTTCGAAATAGATTTTTGATATAATAAAAAAACTACGGCACGAAGAGTTGAAGATCGAACCTAATAGCGTGCTATTGAAGAGGCATGTTCAGCAGTGAACGGGAGTAGGCTGATGATAATGACGGTCAAAAATCTAAAATCAGTTGTACAGGGAACATTATACTCGAATAAGTAGCAATGAAAACGCGTGAAGGAACAAGTGACATTCGGCAGGTGCCCGCGACCGCTCCAGCACCTTGCGTTAACCTTCCCCAGATATAATTGCTCCAAGTTTCCCCCAATATAATTTCTCCTAAGGAAAACATTCTTTCCTCTATTCCCCAAATCATAATTTTGCACTTGGAATAAAATTGCTTTAATCTTTCCAACATTACAAATGGGATAATCTGTGAAGAGGATTCGCAGAAACATTTTACATTTCATATTCGTATGTAGCTGTGCGTTAGGATAGAATTTTATTTTAGTCAGGAAGGATTGAACTATTTTAGTTCGCATAAAAAATCACAATAAGTTTTTCAAAAGAAATTCAGTTCTGATTTACGTGTTGCAAATCATAAATTCCTTTTCTCCGTACAATTCAAAATTTCATTCTGTTCCACTCCTGTCTTTTACAACTACAGCGGAATCTAGCTTAAGAACAAATTTAGTCGGGACACTTTTTCCAAATTCGCAAACGTAAACTTAAATTTATTCAAAAAGTGAGCTGAAAAAGAGAACGAAGCGAAAAATATTCCTTCCGTGAGCGCATACAAAATTTACATGTTTGAAATGGGCAGCGTCAGCGCTTTATTCTAATTGCAGAGTGCGAGGAGCATTTCATTTCCTACCTCTTTCGTGTCCTTTACAAAAATTCATCGTTACAGCGAAATGTTTTTCAATTAAAATCCAGTTCGAGCTCAAGAGGGAGAGCGGAGCGAGGCCCATTTGAAATCTTCTCACGTATCATCGAGAGTTCTTCCCGTTCATTTCCTTTACTCATAGTGAATGAAAGGCCAACTCAAGTATTCCCGCTAAATGTAACGCTTAGAAACAAAGACGACGATTTCTAGTGGGTATTGGTTTAATGGTTTAATAATTGGAGTGCCCTCTGAATTTGATTGTATTTGAACAGCGATTTGATAATCGAACGCAGTATAACTCAAATTGCTTATCGTCATTTAAATTAATAGCGATCCTTTATCTTATTCGTTCCTTGTTCAGAATTATCATAGCTTCATTTTCAGCAACTCCTTTTGTATGTAGATCGTATTTTGTGGTGTTTTTTTTTAAATATACATCAAAAGAAATATTTTTAGAAAAAGATACAGTCAAGTAAATAAGGTTGGTTTTAGTATTATTAATTATATCAGCGGACACTTTTATTTCGTCATTTTTTGTTTTTTACTGTTTAGGTGTTTCTCGGAATAAGAGAAATAATGCATTCGTTTTCATTTATTTTTATTATTTATTGAATGATACATCATGTGTTTTTATTTATTAGATATCAATAATTTATTTCTGTTATGACTTTCTCTTTATTATTATCATGGATATTTACATGATCAAGGAAAACCAAATGATTTCATACTATTTTTGAAACCATTACGAATACTCTCAGAGACACCAATCACATAGCTCGACGTTATTTGTTATAAATTTATCAAAGCGGACAAGAAATTAAGCTATTTCATTATGAGTTGAAAAATTTTGATTAAACTGATAAAAGAAAGAAAAATGTTTCAGTTGGATTAATTGGGGGAAGGTTGGATTAATTAAACCGGCTGTAAGGTTGACGCGCCGTGCCGATTCATTCGCCGTAACAGGTTCCGCCTGCCACTACTTGTTACATGTTGTTTGTTTTGGAAATTTTACACCATGCTATGAATACCACCTCATTATTCCATTCCTACTTAACTTTCATTATTAATAACGTATATTGATATATTTGCAGTTTAATAAACTATGTTTGCTAATAAAAGAACATTATAGTAATAGTTGATGATATATTATAATAAATTTTGTGTAGGAATTTTGGAGAAATAATTCGTAAATAGACTAAATTGTTTTATCTGCATTTTATGTGTCCTTCTTCTCTTCATAATATCTATATTGATTGAACATAGAAAATAAGCCGATATCAAAATAAACAAGACCGTACTAATTGACATAAAGGGTACTTCAGTAATGGTTTTCACTGGCGTCATTAGTGTATTCAGAAACTTCAACCGTCTCAGCAGATAACCAATTAGGATGAGGTGCAATACACCGTCTCGATCTAAGTGCAAATTAAGCAGCGCAAGATATTGTGACTACATTACAACTTATCAAAAAATCATCATGATCAACCTATTTTAGTTTACTGCTAGACATAAACGCCCTACAATGAGCGCCGTCGCTCCCTTTCCTTCGCTTGCTATTTATTATTACTACTGTACTTGCTTGTAAATCATTATAAAACCAAATGAACCACTTCATCCTTTTCAACTGCGTTAATAAGCGTTGCGTTAATTGCCTTTAATTTGATAGTTTGAGCACAACGCAGTCATGTCACTGCAGAGTGATAGACTGCGCGGTTTAGGCGTCGCGTCGTAACAATAGCGCGTCATCGATGTAACGATGCCTTTGTTATAACACAAACGGGCTGAAAATTAATAAACGCGTCGAACACGCGTCATACATATAATCGAACGGTTCTTGTTCAACCCATAGTGATGTACGTATAAACAGATGTTTAGTTTTGCAGTACATGCCTACAAAAAGCAATCCCTGTCATAAAAGTTATCATCATCAACTATTATCGTTAAATGATGTATCGTTCCACTGATGGACTGGTCTGCTCTCAGAAACAGAAGGTCTCATTTCATGGTTTACCCCGCTGGCGAAGTGCGTGTTAGCAAATCTTAAAGACAATTAAGAAGAAATATAAAACATGTGGAATTCTTAACGATATTTTTCTTCACCGATTCGGCGAGTAACATTTTATTGCACAAAATTTTATATTGTGAGGTTTTCTGCAATGAGTTCCAGGATTCGAGTCCCAGATTGCTCGGAGTCGAAGCTACAAAATTAGAACTACCAAACTAACACTGGTAATTTACTAAAGCAATAAATATTTATTAAAATTAACAGAAACCACAACCGAACATTGAAATCAGCAAAAAGCAATAAATGAATTATATATTAATCGCATTAAAAGTTCTCCAAAACCAACGTGGCACTGTTTTTACGAGATTAAGTTTATAAACCAGGCAGTTTGGTCCACCACACCTCGTATTCAAAGCTTATATTGTACAGCACAGAAAGGATTCTGGAGATCAGACTACACTGGTGATTTTACCCCACGAGCAAACAATTAGCGAAAGTTAAACATAGATTTGACCCGAACTCGTTCTGCAGACAATTCCTCATTTGCGCGTAAATGGATTGTATCTGTTCGAGGTAAGATGAACACTGTGTATCCGAACTAAATTGACCGAATAATGTAACATTGGGTATTTGCAGGTTAATTGCATCTTATACACTATGTTCAGTATACGATCGATATGCCAAATAACTTGATGGTCATCATCATCATTATAAACCCTAAAAGGGTTTATAATACAATATTGTTACATTGTTGGACTAAGGACTCCTCTCAGACTGAAGAGGATTAAGGGCACACTGACAACCGGCCAACCGGTCGGCCCACCATTTGACCAATCAATCAACCAACCAGTAAGCTAACCAGTCACTTGGCGACTTTGAACATATGGATTTGCTATTCAGTATGTGTTCAGAAATTTATATATATTGTTTTTTAATTGTTTAGTCACCATGGCACAGACATTATCTGGATCTGAAATAGATCTTTTTCTGCCGCACCCCGTATACGTTTCCCTGTCCATAGTTTGACCTACCTGCTATAAGCAGCTGAGCAAATGTTTTTTTTTCATTTGATTTTCATTGTTTTTTAAAACTACATCAATTTTGCAACGCTACAAATATATTCTAGAACAGCAACGGTGCAGCTACCACCGCTAATATTTCTAAATAAAGTCGACCTTATAGCCAGCCTATTGAGAAAATACCTATAGCTAAATTTATAACTGTATTATATTTCGCAGACCTCAATTTTAACGGGAAAAGTAGAGGCAAAATGATATTCTAATACAGATTTGCACATATATATAACATTATAAACCACTTTAGAGTATAACAAATCGATTTTAATACGATATTTTAGCGACTCTACAATCGACTCTATTATTCTTATAAGCGGATTTAAGCCGCAAAAAGTGATTGAAACTCAATCAATTCGAAGTACACTTCAATTAATCAACCTTAGCGTCTAAATCGTACCCATTGTTCCTCACCCACAGTGTACCTAAGATTATCCCTGGCCACTCAATTTGATTTAAGAAAATATTGTGCTCAGTTTCTGGAACAAATTGGAATTTAAATAGAGTCTCTGATATTGAACTTTGTACGTGACTGTACATCAATATAGTCGGATTTTACAAGGCGATCCTGTGAATAATGCGATGTTTTAAAAATCATTTCTTACCAAATATATATATGAGTGACCATGGGTTTAAAGATGGGGTTTATATATGGGGTTATAGATATTATATTCGCAAAACAATAATTGAATTTCAGTTGCTACATTTAAAATGTTCTTGCATCTTTCTTCTAAAATCCCAATACATACATAATACTCGTATGTTATATCCCAGTACATTGTGCAGCCCCCGATTATACCTCAGAAGGAGGTTTGGCTTACGACAATTATTGTCAATATATTTCTGTCATTACGTATATAAGTTTCTGTTCCGTTTCAGTGCTAGCGATTCTAGTTCTATATATGATCTAAGTTACAAGTTAAACTTTATTTATTTTTGATTTGATTCTAAAATAACAATAGAAATCGAATTATTTCTAGTGTGAATGTATCTTACAACGAAGGTATGCCGTTGACGATTTTTATATGAAATTCAATTGCCAATTTGAACATTTCAAACGACCACAGATGTTCGGGACAGTCAATTGCAAAACGCAGGTCACATAACAAAAATCTGCTACGCCGGAGGTCATTTTGCTACGTGTAACTGACGTTTGGTTACTGTTCAAATTCTAAATTCCATTTCATAGATATACCCTTTCATTTAATTTATAAATTGGATAGTTTTGACTGCCTCGTCGGTCGAATGGTTGTAACCGCGACTGCCGATCGTGAGGTCCTGGCTTCAAATCCCGGGTCGGGTATTATTGGATTTTTCTAATTTAGGATTTCTAGTAGTGACTCCGAGTTTGTATCTGTGCCCCGTATACGTATTGCAATTAGCTCATCATCTATTCTATAGGATGTAAACGTAACTGGCGAAACGTGGGAGTGGACTACACTCCTCTGCCTACCCCTTCGGGGATACAGGCGTGATGTTACGAATAGTTTAAAAAGAGAAAAAAGTATTATATACAAGAACAATAATAATATATGTTTGGTATAACTTACATATTGCCATCTGAATCCGAAACTATTCTAAAGCTGTTCATTGAAAACATTCCAATTAAAACATTCGATTTTTCAATTACAAACAATCGTAGAAACTGTAACAATTTGACTTAACATAAAGCAAAGAGTCATCACTTTTACATCTAGCTTAAACCGAAGACCTGCTTTCTCAAATTAATAAGCAATTTTGTATTTTATGCTGAAAAAAACAAAACTAATTCTTGTTTTCATTTTGCTCAAAGAAGACAATTATTCTATCTAACATCACACTCACACCGCATTAAATATATATACCCTTCTCTGTCTATATATAAAACATTAGATTTTTAAATTTCGAATACCCAGCAATCCCGGAACACCTTGCCATTCACAAAAGGCAAGAAGTAATCAAATTTGCAGCTAGCTTTAATCGAAGAGCCGATTTCCTAAGCAATTTCATCGTATAGGCACAACGTGTATAGATTCCTATCTATATTCCTATGTATAAGCGTTGGAAACTTATGGTAAGTCGAGTACTTAACTGAAATCCTATTAGCTGAGCGGTCACCTATCGGCTTGACCTCGCCGAGCTCTTAGCGGCCATCGATTTACGTGTAACGTTTATGTGTGGCCCGTCTTAAGGAAGTTCATCGGTTTTGTTACGATATTAAATAGAGAAGATTCGGGAATATTCCCCTTTTTATTACTTTTCCTTTCTTTTTATTTCACGACTTATTTATCGAATTGTATGTGAATCACCGTCGTTATCAATGATTGAATCATTTCATTTTTGGAAATAGATTTTCCTTTGGAACGAAAAGCGTTTAAGCCATGGTTTATCATATTGGACAAAGAAACCTCGACAGACTTAATGGATTTATACAGAATATTATGGAGAACTCAAAGGTTTTCACAAATCCACACGACATTTTTTTGTACTATTACATTAAAATATATTTAATCTTAAAACCCTATTTTTTTTTAATAACGCGCAGGTATATGAAACTCGGACTTCCAGAATCGAAGCTGGATCTTACGTCACTAGAATAGGCTATCACCTAATTCCCTACAACCACGAAATCCCTGAACGCATGCTGAATATAGAAAATGAAGTCCCCAATACCTCGGTCCCCTTCAATTTCCCAAACACGACAGTTTCAAACATCCCCGTATTGGAGAGGCACTCTGGCACAGTGCGCATCATAAGTAGGAATCAGGACAAGAGTTTGGGAGATACGAGGTGTGCAGACCACTTTGAGCTGAGTGTATTGTTACAGAAGGGTACAGATATTTTAATTTTATACTCGGAAATTTGTCATATTAATGCCATATTAGCCATACGTCATATTAGTCATATATCATATTAGTCAAATGTCTTATTAGTCATATGTCATATTAGTCATATTATGTGTTATTATGCCAATATTGACATTTTCTAAATTTTCTAAATTGGTAGGTATGTGAAATTTTATATGATTGACTCTATAA
>DWEC01002098.1:0-12182 GCA_018245735.1 Microceris miodesmiata
TAGACTGTGGTCTCTGAAGACGTCTTGTTGCCAAGATATATTTTAAATATAAAATTTATAATATTACCTATATAAACGTATAATATTATACCAAAGTTAATAAGTTTTCAAAAAATTCAATATATTTTATTAAAAATACACAAGTTTTATTTAATATACAAAATTTGTAACAAAACTCGTAGACACAATAAACTCATATTGAGGTCCACGACTCTCTAGGGACCAGAGCCGGCGGTCCGAGGGCTCCGGCGAACCAGTCAGTCGTGATGAATTGACGCCGTTTCATAATGGCCTACAAAAAATACTTTCTTTTTCCATGCCGCCCTAGTAACGAGCGGACGTGTGTGAAACGTGTTAGAATAATAATAATATCCTGGAATAAATGGAACACATACAGATATTTGATCCCAAACTGGGTAGGGTATACACTATGGTGACTAAAGTTGTCAGTCGATATAGAAATCGTACGATAATTCTACATCTGCAAAATAAAACCCTTGTTCAGCTTTTAGGGCCACAAACCATTGCACCACCAGCCAGGTTGTCAATATAGTTTGCCCTTGAACATCTCTATATGACGTGACTGTAAATTTCATGTCGTCACAGATGCTTATTCCTATGGAGGACCTAAGCTGGATGAAAATATCCCAAGCAAGACCAAAACCATGATATAATTACTCAATACCTAATACATTTAGAAAATCAATTTGAAAAGTAATAGACAATCGTATAAATTAATAAAATGGAGTCCGAAAATGATTTTTACAAGTGGATAAAAATAAGAGTACGAAGCCTCTGCCGACCCGATTTGGCTAATACAGACGTGATGCTATGTTGAATGTTACGTTAAAAAAAATTGGATCCATTAATATATCACCTACTCAAACTCAGTTTAACGATAATCACTTGTAATTTTGGAAGTTGTAAAAAGCGATATGAACTCTCATTGACATCACGAGAGAGCGAGCCGGGGGTTTGCTCGGTGTCAAGTGACCTGATGGATTGCCTTTAGTCCTGTTCAACTGACTGAGACAAAGATCCTAAATCCAGCTACTAGAAATATATAGCTCGCAGAAGAAAGGCATCAGAGACGAATGTCGACGTTTGGTGAAACAAGCCATCAACCAGAATGACCACGACCATTCGGCGAAGAGTCCAACGAGATAGAAGATGAAGAAGCAGTATCGATAATAGCAACAATGTGAACTGTAATTAATTATTTATTACAATTGCAATTAATTATTTATCATATAATTACAATATTATTGCTATATTGAATGGGCAGCACTTTACACTAAAATATTAATAATTTATACATACAGTCAGTATAAATATCACTCGCTAACAGTGAAGGAAAATATCGTGAGGAAACCAGCACACCATAGAATTTATAAAAAAAAATCTAATTTAGTGAAGTCTGCCTACCCGCACTCGGCCAGCGTGGCAGACTATGCATTAACCCTTTAATTTTTAGAGAATACCCATGTTCCAACAGTGGAATGATAACAGGGTCGAAATAAGATACATACGCAAGTTTAATTAATAAGCATGTGTAATAATTATAGTAGCGTGCGTATAAAGATGTTTTCCAAAATTAACCCGTTCCGCATTTCCACCAACAAGCCTCCCGTACAGGTTTTTTTTTCATATATTACTCTATTTCCTGCTCCCTGTCTGGAGTTATGATTAGGTGGATGATTACGTCATATTACATGCCAGCGTGGCATGTAATTATACGATAAATATTTCCAGCTCTTTCTAAGGACGTTGTTGAACGTGTGCATGAACGTGTAAGAACATAGAAATATGTAGTACATGTGTAATTCTTTTAATACCTTGGAAAATATAAAAATTATCGGTCTCGTTAATTGTTACAACCGTAGAAAGAGAATAAATCCATTGTAAAATTGCTATTAAAATACATACCCCAAGGCTTATCGGCGCTATTTACATTCAAAGCAAGAGAAAAAAAGAATTATGTTAATATGAACTTCTTTATCCGGGTTAAAAGAACCCGCCGATAGGAATTGGGGGATCTGCGCGGAGAACAATAATAATTTGAACCGAGCCGTGACCCACTTTTCCGCTTTGGAGAACAAATTATCCGTGTGATATAAAGTAATGTCGGTGCGCCGCAGAAACAATCGGTTCCACGTTGCCTGCCAAGTTTATAATCGTGAAATAACCATTCGCTAATGCGTGTTGCGCGTGCTGCGAATCGCTGCGCCCGTCGGCGTCGTACGTATGGAATGATATTCTTGACGTTCGTTGGAAAGTTATCCGTTTAAAGAATTCGGCTTGTTTATACTCGTATGTATCTCATGCTTTGCCGTTTTCTACGTTATTGTAAACTACTTTTTTTCACGTATAAAATTTATATTGAAAAGCTACGTTTATTTCTCCGTCTGCTTGTCCCGTAGATTATAGCTGTCTAGTACCGTTGAAAAGTTAGGTTTTTCATGACAAACGTTGGAGAAGTTTCCGAAAATATTCTAGCTGCCCTGTTATACATTTATTTATGTTGACGGTTAATGTTCAATTTTTTTTTGTTATTTTTTAAAAGTTCTAGGCGGTTCAAAGGCGGTCTTAATGTTCTAGGCATTCTTTGCAAGTTCCACCGCAACGTTCTGAGCTTTAAGCTTTGAGATAAATAACGAAGACGGTGGAAGCAAAAAAAAATTATGAACGAAAAATAATGTACCGGTACTGTTAAAACATTCTTGTGCAAAAAATCCTCTCACTTAATATTACAAAATTATATACGACTCGTTACATTGGCTGGATGAAAATATAGTCTCAAACTCATTTCGTCTACTCCCCACTTAGAGAATCAATTTTTTTCTAATGCCTCACGTAATTATTTCATTTTAAAAATTCCTGGTGTTTTACCATGAGTCTTATCCTTTTCAGAGTTTAAACTTCTATGCTTTATAATATGACCTTTCGTTGCCGTCCCCAAAGCCTCCAGCGTCTACAATGGGTCGTAACTCTCACTTTGAGAAAACTGACCTAGAAGATTTAGAAAACCAAAAGGGTTATTGTATATATTTTATTTATATTTACATACATTTATGAATGTCCTTCCTTTCTCAAACTGAGCAGACACCCGTGTCCAATAGTGGAACGGACAAAAGGGCTGAGGACGATGATGATGATGATGCATTTATTTGACATTTAATTTTGACATTGCATGTTATTGAAAAAGTCCTGACCCAGACTGACTTGTTCAATCACAAAGTAACAATTTCATTACGTGATTAGTTTAATTAAGGTATAATGGTATACAATATTGGGCTATTATAAGTCTATAAACAATTCGAAATACAGTTCAACGTTTAACATAGGGCAGTGGCTTTATTAACCTGAAGGAGAGGCGACATTCCATTGTTTCTCAGACAACTGAATCCTGATTGATCCGTAAGAAAAGTGAATGAAATGAAGGGATAGAATTGTATCAAGATAAAATACCAATCTATTTTAAATTTCACGATTCATGTGCTGTTGATTTGTCTCCGCCGTCTTTCGTGTTTCAATAGTTAAATAATTCATCTCTACAGACAAGCGACACTACTCTATCTGGAGCGTGGTTTCGTTACGTCCTTTCTTCTTTTATCCAGAACGAATATATTTGTTTTTACGTAGCAGGGAGCGTTAGAATTAGTTCAGTTTATGTAGTGAATGAGAATGAAAACGAATATACGAGTACATATTTAGTTCGAAGCTGGTGAGACTTTTAGTGAATGTGTGAGTGTGTTCCTATCCTACAGATGAACTTGTCCTACAGATGTCAATAGTATACCGTTACATAATCCACTTACTAATCTAATGACAATGTGACTTCAACTGTAATTCACAAGACTTGTCATTTTTATTGTTTTTCTTTATTTTTATATTAAAATTTCTTTTTTTTATTATCACCTTTGTTACATCAGAGTAAAAAAAATGTTGGGATAACAGTGTGTATAGGGCTTTACATGAGCCGTTACTATCTCTCTGTACTGCGTAATACGTTCGGTGTGCAGTAACCAAGGTTGTCGTTAAAATACTTTCATACAATTGAATATTATGAGATTTTAGGTGTTTTTGTCGAGAAAATAGAAATCCTCTGCATTGAAGACTGTACATGACATTTCTCCAAGTAATCAAAGTTTCAAATTCAAAAGTAGGAAAGAAGACCAATGTTCAATTGTAGAACAATAGAATCCAACAGTAGACCTTTATTTCTAAAGAACCTATAAAATATTATAGTACAAATCGAATCAAAATCGCCTGATCTGATTCTATTGCGATTTAACTCCAATTAAAATAGTTTCGTTCATTGTCAAGCATAATAAATAAAACTATACACACACATAATAATATAATATACACTTACGAACGTCATGCATTGTTCCAGTTATCATTCATTCATTTGTAGAACGAATGTTATACATTGTGTAGCTGGCAACACGTGCGCATATGTCACAGCTAGTTAGTTTATTTTATTATACAGAACAAACAGCGCGTAACACGTTGAAATAACTTTCTTCGCTGAGTTTTTGCTCCGCATATGATCAGTAATACTTCTGCACTAACTGTGCTCCTATTTCTTATGCTTCACTCCGCCTTTGTTTCTGTCGAGCTGTATGTTTCATATATACAAAAACATCCGTCATTATTCTCCACTCAGTACTCAGTGTTTTCATATATTTTTTAGTCCTACCGTAAGGAATGCCTTTGGTAAAAATATTGAAGTCAATCTATGATTTATACTGTTATCGAAAAGCAGTCGTACGATTAGTATGGAAAAGACATTCATTAAATTAGTTTGTTTTATAGATAAATTAATTAAAACTGAAAGGAAAATGTTGTGTTCGCATATAGATTGACTTGATTGATTTTTAAACCATTTCTGTGACGTAGCGATAAAAAAATTATAATGATAAACTGGAAAAAATAAATGTTTAAATAAATATGTGACGTGACACCTGTCTTGCACCTGAATTAGACTCATGTAGCGTTAAAAGTTATGATCATTAATTATTATTATCATAAAACTCGGCTTACTCTACGTCGAAATCAATACGAGAAACAGTTGTGTGTTTCAACGAAATACTTTATTTACTTAAAGGAACCCGTCACGCGACAGCGTAGCCACCCACGCGGCCATGTAACAAACTGAGGTAAATAACTGAAATAACTCTCTTTATTAAAGTCAAGGTTAAACCTTCACATGAAAATGTTTAGGTACCCATTGCCCGTTACAATGTAGTAAAACATACACGGCCTCTGCGTGGAAAGTCGTTTTTTCCCTCTAATTGACCTCAGTCGTTGTGGAAAATTTGTGGGTAGTTGCATTAAAAATTATTTTGCATATACGTTCCTACAACATGAAACTTTTAATATGATTAACTCTCAAATTGGGATAGGTACAGTGAAGTATTTATTGATCTTAGAGAGTAGGTAGAAATTCGACTTTTTAAATTTGACATGGTTTAATTCTACAATTATTACGCTTAGTTCGAAAGTATTAATAAAACAACAAATATCAACAATGAACGGCTGCTATATTATATAACAGCAAGTTCTTCCGGAAAATAATGGGTATAAAAAAGATACTATAAAAAACTATAATAAAAGTCGGCATAACCGTGGAATCAGATTGTATAATTGATTACGTTATCGAATATAGACTGCGTGAGCGCAGCAGAAACCTGTTCACGCATAAAAAATACCGCTACTTTACAATTCATAACTTGCAAATATTCAAAAGTCACCATGTCAAGGTGCGACCTCTTTTCAACTGGTTCCATCGCTGTTATCCGCGCGACTGCGGCCAGGTGAACGCCCTGACTCTATGACGCCATACTCGATCAATCCACTTATAAATGTATTTGTTTTTTCTCTCGTTGAATGTCTAACCTCAGAACTGATTAGGTATAATCATTTAGAAAGTGTAAATTCTAGGGGTAATTCAAATCGGGGATTGTAAATTCGATTCCGGCCTAGGACAATTTCCAATGTTAAGTACTTATAAATATTTGTGCTGCATACATTTTTTTTTCAATCCTTATATTTCCACTGCTGTGACATCGGTTTCCTCTCAGAATGTGATGGTTAAATACAAGTACGTATTTAGACTATTATATGCCTAATTTGTTAGTTACCCCCTCAGGAGATCAGATGATCTAAATTCGCGTCAAACAGCAGCGTGTAGGTTAAATATATTATTCTCATTACCGTAAGTTGAACATTTCAATCCATAAATACATAGATGGCATTACATTGAATTTAAATCAACATCCCACAGGATATGATTATTTTTAACATTAACATTGAAAAATATATGTGTGTGTGTGTGTGTAATGTCATATATAAAATCAGATGAGGAACACTAACTGAATGTTGACTGGTAACCGGTTGTGGTAACAAAGAGGGTATGGCGCAATGTCAGTATGCTAACTAACGGTGACGGGTTCGATTCCGTGATTTCTCCATTCTTTGCTTTTACCGTGACGTTATTTGATATTACCAGCTTTACTGTGTCTGTTATCCGTGTTATAATAATCATTAAAACATTATGTAACATGTAAATTCTCGTAAGGCTTTGAATTGATGTAGTGAAGCGGATTTTTTCTCCAGAATCCTTCCCTCACCCCCCTCTGCTCGGATTATAAAGATGATCATCATCAATTCTTTTACTATTCCATTATTGGTCTCCTATCTCCTCTCAGAATGAAGAGGGCTAAGGTTTGCCACGCTGACCAAGTGCGGTGTAAAAGACTTGCACACCCTTGCAACATCATTTCGTAGAACTGTAGGTCTTTTATAATAATGTCGATGGTGAACTTTCTACGTACGTACGTTATACAAAACGTACAAATACGTTAAACAAAATATGATATAACGCCTTTATATCCCCGAGGGATTGGGCAGACGAGTTACGATGTTATATGTACGTCCCAGTATAGAGTAATCTAGTAATTCTCCGTTAATCGTAACATAGGGAGCGGTGAATTGAAGAAACGTAGCATATTCTCCACGCACCGTGCAAGATTTACGACGGGGGTCTCAGTGAAGCCCTAAAAGCGTTCGAAACTGCCCGCGGAGCCGCTTTCCGCCTAATTACCGCAATCGTCGCCCGGAACGAGGCTATGAGCGAAACGAGCAAAGTGAAGTTCATGTTTCTCTACTAGATTCGTTCGTTCACTCGTTCGTTCGCAAAGCATCTATTCTTTGTCACATTGACAAGTAAAAGATTCCGACGCAATACTTTTTGTTTTCAAGATGCCTTTTCGAAATTGGACTTAAAATAATTATTAACTTATTTACTCGTGTGTCACAAATCAACGGTGACAGAAAGTTCTTAAGTCAGTCTAATGCTTAGTGGGTGTGTCTGTTCGGAGATTGCGGAGTCTATTCTCATCTATCACAAATATTTGTATAATTAGCACGAACACTGAGACAGGGAAATAGTCTCAATTGAAAAATCAATTATATAAGAACATGTTTAAGAAAGTATTAATGTACTTTTCCAACTTTTACGTCTCACGCTCCGCCTAGTAACTAAATCGGATTCTATGTGTGAGATATCTTAAGATATTCTCACTATCATCCACCAATATTGTATGTACCTTTTATTACAAAAGAACACACAATGAAAATTTAATTAATCCTACCCATACCTATATACAAATTTAGTAACGTCTTTTATATAGCTTTAAGCGGGTACGAAGTTAATATGAGATGTGGCGTGTAAATGTACTTAGCAGAAGTATATGCCGTGGAAATATGTATTCCGTCATACGAGAGAGGACGGACTAAATGTAGTATTAACGTTACATAATCACACTCGCGCCGCGTAGCGCCGTAATGGATACCTACAGCGGAAAAATGTAACGTCCAGAAAGTATTATCTCACGCTGGAACACGGGAATGTTTATGTACGGACGCGTAGCCGAGAATGATGTCCGTCTAAGCCGAATTGGAACTTATCAAGCTTCACGGAGATTTGATGAAGTTTGTCTTTAATAAGAATTTTGCTTAACCCTGTCTTGAATGTGTTTATTCGCGTGATTAATATTATTTTTATAATGTCACGCTAGGCCCCTTTCGGGATAGACAGAGAGCAGCGAGTGGCAAATGGATCTATCTTTACAGACCTTCAATGCTTCTCCCATGTTTATTACTCTCTTCATACATGCACGTCGGTTTCAGAATTCTCGTAACTGCCAGTAAGAATTTAACCTATTTGGTCTCCTTTGCCACCTGCATCAATCGACATTCGCAATATACATATGTATATTTGTATTATCATCCTGACATTGACCATTCTCGCTACATATCCGAGCCAACCACCTATATCACATAAAGCATGTATCTTAATTAATAAAATACAATAACATTCTCTGGATAACATTAAAAGACAGTGATATGGAGACAATTCTAATTTGTAAAAACGAACAAAGGTTTTATTTTCTTTTGGTTTATGGTTATTCTATACATTCTTAACGCTACTGAATGTTTTTTTTTTACACATTTTTAGACATCTAAATACAGACAGAGAGAGTTCTTATCGTGCCATTTCTAAAATAAATATCGAAAAATAAAACGCCCACACAAAAAGTTGAGAACATCACTTTTAAAAAGACCCCCGGCACAACCCTTTAGAAAAATTGTATGATACAACTCCAGAATGTAATAATGCTGGAGTTATCTCGAGTGCGAGACGAGGCAAAAATGTTGCAAGTAAAAAATAAATTTCACGAAAAGCCTCCCGGTTGGACAGGAATCGTATAATACTTACAATATTACGTTGTGGTAAGGTAGGTCGTTACGTAAGACTCCGGGAGGCGTACCCGGCCTCACTCGGGAGCTCGTCTCAAACGTGCCTTAATTACGTACATTCGTATCTATTTTAATGGGCGACATGTCCCGTCGATCTCCAGAGATCCGAAGTTGCATTCGGCCGCTCATTAAGCAATCAAGTTAATCTACTTTTATTATTTCGTGTTATAGAAGGTATTCATGATTTGTTCATTAGCTAATGTTGTATTATATTTTCGGAAATTATTGTGTTAATTTAAACAAGTATATTTAATGTTTATTTAAATGTGCTTCTAGTTTTGTAGTGTCCGTATAAATTATTGACCCTTCTTTAAAACAATGTAACATCACCCCTGTAATCTCTCTTTCCTCTGAAACAAATCGCAATGATATAAACATTACATGGTATGAGAATTAAGAATTTTTATTCTCATTAAGAATGACAATTTTACATAGTGTTATAATATTAGTAACAATTTACGAGTACTTTCAGATTACGTATCAGAGGTACACAATGAGTTCAATGAGCAACTTCTTAATGTGAAAAATACATCATATGTATTAGCATTCTTACATTCCGTGTTATTTGATATCTTTTACATATTCTTCTATATACCCTACATATAAGTACACATTGTTTGGTAATGACGCTAAAAAAATTACTTTAAGAACGAAAAAAAAACTAATTCAGAACTGAACTGAGTGTTTCATCTAAAAAGTAGGTCTGGAAAAGTCATTGTATGAAATTCTTACGCCCGTAATCGACATTATCAATTACGGTTGCAACTTATTCTAAATTACCCAAAAAATTACGTTAATACACTTTCGTCCCCCATTTTATCGAGTTCGGGTAGAAAACTTTGTTCCAAATGTGAAAAAATGCATAGTTACTCTATATTTGAACACCGTAGTAATTATATATAACATCAACTTTTAACCTAGATATGCTAGTACTAGTAGGCTGTAATTGACGTAAGAAATACTAGGGCGTTATGACTTGCGTAGTGGGTTGTAGGAAGTGCATGAGTAGTTAAGTTAACCTTGATGCAGCAGCTGAACCGCCCGCGTCTGCCCGGGCCGACGTTCGATTTTCACTTGGAGCATCAGAGCGCCCCTCTCGCCCGGGTGGGCGTGGTCTGCAGGCCGGTCAATAGCACGGCATCGTGCTTCTCGCTTGCGCCGCTCCCGAGCGCATATCCCCGTCCCCGTCCCCCCGGGGATGATTGAAACGTCTGATGCCGCAGGCGCCCCGCGCGCCCCCGCGCCAAGGACGTTCAGTGAATCCGTCCCTCTCTGCCGCGATAGCACGTGTCCCCGTTACTATTTCATAATATAATGTGTGCCCCCCTGGTGCCGCGCGAAAATTCACAAGCAATTATGACTCAAGTGCCTGACGAATTAGGAGACAAATCTATTGCGTGAAAGGATTCGGAAGTCCCTTTTAGCGATGTACGCGGTGCTACTGTTTAGTGGACAATTAGGTGCCCGTGTAAAGTGATATGGAGATAAGAAGCGTTAGGGCGAGCATCAGCACCTCTTCGAATTTTCCGTCCTATATACTCACTCTCGTCTTGACACTGCTGCGGTGTCTTCAGGTATGCTCATGGTTTTCGGTTAACCTAACCCCCAATTGGAACGGCTTCTGGTGTAAAGTGGAGTAAATGTTTTGCCTTTCATTACAAATTATAATGCTTTTCATTTTCATAATCGTTTTACAGCAATTTTATTGCCATATTATTTGTTACATTATTGTGTGCTTGGGTGGATTCGTTCCAAATTATGTACCATATATTAGATTGGTTACATCACCGTCGACACACTTTTTAAATGTAAACGCTTTTTAATTGCTTAACGGCCAGTAAAACCGAATTTGTGGTCAAAATGTAACAAATAAAAACATTATAACGTTTGTAACCTCGACAAATATTTATTCATTTGATTCCGAAAAATTCTCGGTTGAGAAATTTTCTTATCTCTCTCGAGTTGAAATCAAGCAAACCAATTCGCTTAACCTAACGAACCATTATCAAACGCAGCGCAAGATATAAACTGTTTATTTGTCCTGGTCTAATCTCTCACAGGAAAAAGTACGACATGTGCAAAGTTTCGTCTTATGTAGCTAAAAATATAAAAGTCGATAAGCTTCAAAAGTGTATTTTAAATATTGAAAATCAACTTCGCCATGCAAAATAGAAAACTTCCAAGATCTTAATTTCCGGCCCCTACGTAATAGGGACTTAAAGGAGACGAGGATATGATTATTGTATTGCCCTAGTTTTCACCGCGAAATTGCCATCGAGAACATATTGTCATGGCAAAAATGTCGCTGCAGAATCATTATATTTCCATAGACGCCGCCCGGGCGACGCCGGTTGTCTAGACGCGCAATAATTATAGGTACCACGAGCCAAGTAAGGCGGGTATGCTGGAGAAGTGACTCACACGAATTCGTCTTGCCATCGATCGTCTCTGGCCGAGGTCAGAGTAATGGAATACAGCCTATTGTTTGCGGATATCTGACACTGCTACATTTTCCTAATGTACGTGTACATTTAGACGTATCACTAGTCTCTGTTGGATCACCCATTTCCGTCTCGTAAGTAACCATCGCTTTTATTTCGTTTACAGTTTCTATGATTACGCCAGGTTTACAGCTGAACAGCTGATCGTGAACAGTCAACGTCGTGTGTGATCATATATAACAACATGGAAATTCTCTATTCTTGAACCAGCCTCAAGTCCACATGATAAGCGGGTAATGGAACCTTTTCCAAAATCCACATCGTCTCATCTATATTCCGTTCGAGTTTAAATTGAAGTGTTTTTCCGTCTCCGAAGGTTTCTATAGCCCCGTTTTCATTTGTAATATTAAAGAGGGTTTCAGCTGAATGACATACGATTTCGTGTTGCCATCGATCGTATCTCTCGCCGAGGTCACAGTAATCGAATACGACGTATTGTTTGCTTTGACTTGCCTTAGATATTTAATATCGGACAAGAAAACTCACGTCCCCGGCGTATAGATTTTAGTTATGTCTTTCGATAGTTTTTGGAAATGTCTTATTCATTTATTTGATCATTTCTAAGCTGTGTTGCTTGATTTGTGTGTCACTTAAACATTTTTCATACGAACATCGATCGGTAATGTACTTTTATCCTAAAGGCCTTTCATCGTGTGGACTGTTTAATACATTTGTGACCGAACTGTATTAAGTTATATAAGCATTACTTCGTTCAATACGTTCAGAAGTATCTAGATTATTTTTAGTATAAATCGATTAGCCGAAGCCTCGACCATTGCTTCATTTCAAATATAATCATCATCAAAGTTTATTTTTATTTTATTCACGACCCGACTTTGACATCACTTCAATATG
>DWEC01002099.1:0-12182 GCA_018245735.1 Microceris miodesmiata
AGCCAGGTCCTATTGCCATTTCAATAGATATAATGTACAAATTTAATGTGGCAATAAACAGATTTTTATTTATTATTATTATTATAACTTATTTTGTACTTAATGTGGAATTATTGGTGTGTGGCCTGCCTTTATTCTATAAAAATTCAAATTGCGTAACACATACGCCTGGAAAAAACGTTCCACCTGCAATGCAGCTTGTACTAACTGACAAGGTCGTGGGTCCGTCGCCTACAGAAACTTTCTTTAATTAAAAAACAACCTTACCCAGGCTTTGGTTCGTTCAAATCTGTCCGTTGGCTGTATGAATAGCGATATCTAACAATTGTACGGATTAATAAAGTTCATAAATACGTATACTATTTTTTAATAAGGTCAATAATACCAGGTACTTATTAAAGTACTCGTAATCATCATCATCGTCAGCCTATCTTAGTCCACTGCTGGACATAGGTCTCCCTCAAAAGGGGGTTTATGCCCGTAATCTGGGCAAGCGAGTTGGAGATCGAAAGTAATTATTATATTGTCTAATGTTAACTTATGGCTAACTGATTCCAAACTGGGCAGATTTTGCTTGAATTATTATAACCAGAAATTCGAAAAAATACATGTATAAATTTCTAAATATGTATTTATATTGATAATTTATATTTAGTACACAGAATAATTACTTGTACTCATCACAGAAATACTTACGAGTATCTTGGATAGGAATCGAACTCGTACACCGCGACTCAGCAGTCAGGGGTACCAACCACCGGACTAATATGCCCGATATAAACATTGATGATATGAATACACTCCATTGTTACTTTCCCAATAAAATCCTTACAATTTATAATAAATATTTTGAGATGTATTTATATTAGGCCTTGTATTAAGCATATTAGGCTTTTACACAGCAGTAACTAGCAGTATATAGCAGTATAGTTTTAATTCCATCACAATCGACTGATTCGGCCCAAGTTTATCATGACTTTTTGAAACTCAATACGAGGCAAGAGCACTAAGGCTTTAAGAAAACTATGTTTAAATAACGACCATCTGGGACGCCAGTACTTAATCACTTAAGACTAAGATACGCTAAGTCCACCACGCTCGAAGCTCCCCTGCAGGCTTAACAGATAACACCGGGAGATAATGATGATTATACAGGATTATGGTATGTTATGGTGTGGGTTATCTGTTGTTTATTCACTCTGAGCTGCAGCAGTAATACGTCGAGACATTTGGGCCATGTGTTTCATTTTGATTTCGTCATTTTAGTTTCCTTTTATTAACTCGTCTGCTATACAGTACCTGACAAATATGAAGGGGAAGTAGCAGATAAGTACCATAGCATTACATTTATTAACCATAATGGATATATTATGTTAAATGCAAACAGAACTCGTCTTCAAAGCTGGGGCAAAGCATTGGCCACACCTTGGATGTTGCAAATGTCCATAGCCGATGGTGACTACTTACCAACAGGTGGTCCATTTGCCTCTTTTCCATGCTCAGTATATAAAAAATGTATGTTCTGAGGCCCAAGAGGCAATATTTTCCAATTACATAAACTTAACGTCCCTATTTCCATTGTGCCCACTTGCCATCTCATTTATTATACGCCAAGCGATGAATAAGAATCACCGAAAGCGAGTAATTCACCAATCATTCGCTCGTCGGTCGACTTTAGCGACCTCGATAATGCCGAACAAATGAATGAATGAATAAAAAACACGAACCATTACAATCATTCAAACGTCGCGGTACGTTCGGCCGACCGACCGACCCGAGCGACCTCAATGTTTGGCCCCATGGAGAACCTAGTTAACCTAATTATTTACACTCTTGCCGTGACACCGAGCGGTCGGAACTATTTCAATTTAATTAATTCACGTTATTTCATATTATTTACTATCATTTTTCGGTCTGTATCCGGTCGCAGGTGTCACTTTTAATTATTGTTGTTATTATAAGCTAGGTGTTACTGGCGCTTTTGCTGGTTCTCATTATATTAAAATGTTTTCCCACTTTAACAATATTCTACAGCTTCATTCAAATAACAACCTATCACCGTATCTTTTTCGCAAATCACTTCATTCATTGTTGAATGATAAGCAAACGAAAACAAACAGACAAAGAATTCGAGTAATTGTTTTGAAACTTAATAATGATTTTGACATGCTGCCATGGAATTTTTTAAAAGAGGAACCAATATTAGAGGAATTAGCCTATACTAGATTTCACTGTAACTAAACATCTATACATAAACTTATATAGCATTACATCCCTACCAGAAGTTATTATTGCTGGCAGCTAAGATTTGCGGTTGTAAAATTAGAAAAAAAAAGTTTTTCGTCCACAGTGTTGTAATTTTCTCTATATTCGCTTTTCGAATCGTAAAAGGAAAAGTGCAAATAGCTACAGTACCACAACGCGTAATAGAAAACACCACAACAATGAAAAGGTGAGAGCCCGTCGACCACTTTCGATTTCTTACTACCTAGATTTTGGAGCTATTTACTATTCGCAATTAATTCAAATGAATGTGGAGCCTCATTTGGAATTAACTAACGGCTTTCTTTGCTTTTAAAGAGTTTTTCATTACGCAATCTCACATCTGGACATGAAATTTCCGAAATCTTCTGTCTGTCCGTCTATCTGTCATGTTATCATGATTATATTGCCGCACCGGGTCGTTTACAAAATGAGCAGAGAGCACGGAGTGTTAAATATCTCTATCCTTACAAACCTGACGTATTTCTCATTCATTTCTCACTTTATACACCCACACCGCTTTCGGAGACTTCCGATTTCTCCATCAGATAACACTTGACCTATTTGGTCAAGGCAGCTTAATGTTGGTCTCCCTCCAACACGTACGAGTATATGTTTTTTTTTGCAGATCATACCCATTGAAGCATCCTTTCCACATTCTTCTTGTTGCAATACATTTACTAAGAGCTTTGTTCGACTGCAATATTGTTTTGTTATTAGCTAAATAGAAATTGTAAATAGCACCTAAAACATACAGGATAAGGAATATAATTACATGCTTAGCCTTTATAGTCGGCGATTGCCCCATCATCTATATTCTAGTATTCAGTGTGACCTTTCCACAGCTGGAAAGACTTAATTTTTAGTAGCTTCCATAACTTGTTATCAGCCACTCTTTAATTAAGTATCAGTAAAAGAAAAACAGTCGTCACAAAACGATTTAACATCTTTAAACCCGCAGATCAGTGGCAAAATTAAATTAGTCCATTAGGCAAATTAAATATTACTAACTAATGAAAACAAATTCTTGTAATTGAATTATCGTACCATAGCAACTTCATGCTGAAGTGCACAAATAAATTTTCTCTCCCGTCCCCCTGTCAATTGGTCCATTAGCCACCGTTAACATGTTTTATTTATATCAACAAACTTGACTTACTGTTTTATTACCGAACCCAGCGCTTGACCCCGGGCGGCCTACTGTCGCTCGACCAACCGTACAAAAGCTAGGCACGTTTAATGCCGGTCCCTTTGTCGGGCGCAGTAGAAAGTGGTCGCGAGACGGCCGCTAAACGTTATTGTGTGCTAATTGTTGCCGGGCGGGCCGCGCGCTGCCGTACTACTACTGTGCACCGCTAGAAGTAAATTATAAACATAACACAACCTAACGCCACTCCTGTATTTCTCCGAAGGGATGGAAAGAGGAGTTTGGTAAATTACGATTCCCGCGATTTACGATTTATAAATATCTCATACGTCCCGCCATGGAAGAATCTACGTTGGAAATTGAAAAAGAAAATAATCAATATGTGTCAGGTCTGCAAGGATAGCGCTATTTGGCATTCGTTACTCTGTCTATTATCGGCTAGAGATCGAGTGTGCTAATATAATAATAATAATACGTTTAAAGTACATATACTATACTTTACAATTAACTTGATGATCCTGAATTTATCCGACAACATTGACCACCATCCTGGTCTGTTATGTAAATTCGATTTACCAGCCGGATGGTTATTTAGATGATGAATTTTAGGTATTTTTCTGTTTGGGTTTGATTGAGTATAGGTGTAAATGTTTACATGTGTGTATCCATGGCAATATCGTGGTAACGTCGGGAAAACCAGTATGTTGCTACCAATGGACACATGTTAAAAGATAATTTAACAATCCAGTTATACAAAAATTATTTAAGGTGCTCTAAAATTATTTCTGTGTATGGACAAATTATTATAGCGGTTGCAAAATTTGTAACGTGATATTTTCTAAAAATAAGTACTAGTATTTTAAACTATTATTTACATATTACCTCCATTCAAAACTATAAATTGGTGATATTTTGTAAAATAAATTTAAAATAATATTTTTCTCATCGTCTGGCAATCCCATAAATATTTTTTTACAGCGTTTTTACCCATTAAAATGTGTGTAATGAACGTGATGATAATAATAATAATTGTTAATATGACAATCAATTGTGTGTGGCGTAATGTGCGACTGTCCTATTTTTTTTTAAATCACAAAGTTCGCCGTAACTCTGTCATCTTAATTCGGTTCGTAAACATAATAATCTTCTTCATTGTCTCCGACGTGATTGCAATTGAAACAATGCCATTCATTTTTTGTTCTCATTATCATTGTGCTACTTCTTTTGATTTACTCGATCGTTTGTTCATGTGTACTCCTGCAAGTTATATTTTTGTCATGTTTTATATGTATGCATCTCTTGTTAAATTGTGACGAGCGATTGCAATTTTGATTCCGTTGCTTAGAAATTTCAACTCTGTTCTCCGGAGATAGAGGCTTATTTAATAACGGAGACGATATTTGATCAGACCTACATACATCTTGGCGATTCTACGAATTAGTGCATATCAGATCTATCAAGTAGAATTGGACTGTTTTAAATGCATGAGGTCTAATCTATTGCTGCATTAATTTGATCGATACAGTAGGCCATCTATCAAAGTAATCATCGCTGTGACGCGTAGATATATATTCGCCGGTGCTGTTTTTACATAAGATTAGTAAATAACATGGCAAGTTTTGTGTAAATGGCAAGGAAACTCGTAGAATTACTTGTAAGATGTATGTTAAACAAATTTAAATACTCCCGCAGAACGAAGAGATGAAAGTGACGAATCACTATACGAATCGGCTGATTGTCATAGTGATGCCATTTCTGCAAGCGACGACGCTCTGCCTCGTCTCAGCAAAACCCCAACTATAAGCAAGGAATCTCTTAAACTGGCTGTAACCGATGAAGAAGTTGACAATGCTAGAATTAAAAAGAGTCATAGAAAAACTATGTCGTTATCCAATCCGTTAGAAATGGTCAAAAGTTTGGGAGATGAGTGGTTCGACTCCAAGAAAGACCTGGAAAAGCACAGCGACAAAAAGAAGTCCAGAGAGAGTCTCTGGAGTGAGGAGGACAGAGATTCTATTCATGGTTCGTCAATGAAATTGGATCAAATCAGGAAAAATAGTAAAAAAGATGATAAGAACGCCGCTGATAACAGAAAAAGTAGTACTACTGATGCTCCTAAGAGAAAGAGTAGTAAAGGATCTTCGGTCAGTGCTTTGAATTTCTTACGGAGGAAGAAAACACCTACCTCGATGAAAGCGGTCGAAGCCGTCGTCGAAGTAGTCGATAGACTAATCAGTGCTGATGAGATTTTAAAGCATACCAAGTTCTTTCTAGAAGAGGAGAAACGTCATGCGGCAATTTGTAATAAACCGCCAGCTGAAACAGATTCCGAAGAAGATGTTCCTAGTCCTAAAATAATTGGGGAACATAGAAGGAGATTAAGTCGACAAACTTCCAGGAGTAAGAGTAAGGTTAGAGGAAAAAGTCAAACAGTCAAAGTTAATACACTTCGAAAGTCACACAGTGGGACGTTGAAAAAGGGCAAAAAGAAGGGTACAAAAACGCCATTAGCAGGGAGAAGCCGACAAGCCAGTATCGTTGAACCAAGTCCCATGGTGAAAAAGAAAAATACAGATGCGTTTAAGCAAAATTCTTGGCTCTTCAGCAGTTCCAAAGGTGAGTTATTGTTCTTATTTTATTTGCGATAATTATTGGACTTCTTGTGTAAAGGTAGGAACAAGTTTTCGAGAAAAAGAAAATAAAATTCCTATAAATACTTCCCAATTAACAGCAGATGACAATATTTGATTGTTGTACAAATTTTAGTCATCGTTCATGTAAGTATAGAGAAGATATTTCATCTGAATTGCACTATTTAAATGAGGAATATGTTACGATAGAGCTTAAATTGAGCGTATATTTTATTTCTCAACGTAGATTTATAAAGTTAAAGGGAAATCCATGCCCGGGCTAGGTATAACAATTAATTCCTAAACAAGCCTTATGGTTTACGTGAGAGATTATACAACTTGTACTATTTATGCGTTTATTGATATGTAATACATTTTTTCTAATTTCAATGAATTGTCGACTTTGATATATACGAGTATATAACTATATATTATATGAAACTAAAATTTTGGTTTTTTACGTTACGATGTTGGATGCTGATGAAGGCCATATTTGTTTTTATAACAACTCAGTACGCCGTGTGTTGTCATAAGCAATTATAAATATTCTTTGTATTAAACCTTTTTACATAGGATTCGCAACTAATCTTCAAAGACAAAGGTCAACAAAGATGACGTACCGCACATAGAATGCAGAAAGGCGACGTGTGTGTTCCCAACAAGGCTAGCCGGTCACACTCTGAGGTCGCTCTTTGATAGATATGTGTCTATTGAATGGTTGTTATTAATAATGATGGAGGTACTTGAACGTATGGTTACATGGATATGTGTGTTCGAAGCTGGACGTTACAATTACAACAGAATATTATATTGAAATAATTCCAACTGTAAGAAATTTTACGAATGTCTTTAAACATAAATTAAGAAGTTTTAAATTTTCGACACGACTGCCGTTAGAATTTCACCCTAAAATTTGATTTATTTTTTCAAAAAGCATGTTTTGGAAGGTTTGCAATATAAACAAACATTCCCTTCCTCCTTCAAACTTGTGTTCATATGTACATATGTATCTATGTAAATTTATTTAACCTCACATAAATAAAGATAGATATATCTTGCAGAATGGCGATTTATGATTCCATAGTATTTCCTTCAGCCAGATGCCCGTCACAAATCAATCCGTTTCCATCTAAGAGCAGTAAGGAATTTTTATTATCTCCAGAACAACCGGCGTATCATATCATTGCAATCGTTTTAACTAGACGAACAATTTGCTCCGTAAAATTGATGCCCAGATCGAATATTTAAATTTCAGTAGGGTCAAACGTTTGTGTAACAGGTGAAAAATCCGAAATGCGTCCACATGTGTTTGTTAGATTTTTCCGTTATAATTGTAGCAGTGAAAATATATCACTGGTCACTGTCATAAGTTATGAATGTATTTGATCTCAAATAAGTAATTTTAGGATCAGGATGGAATTTCGTTGTGCTAGGACAATAGGATGTATCCTTATGTTGTCCGTTCGAAACAAATAATATAACACGACGAAGAAAACCCAGTACAAAGTTCCAAGAAGCGTGTTTAATTGTCAGTGTGTCACTTGCAAGTTGTAAGAACACAGAGATTTATCTCTACCGGAAATCGAACTAATGAATCTCGCATATCTACCGCTGTATTGGCCACCTCTTCCATTTATCTCTGAACGGCTCTCGCGCCTTGAGTTGTCAAGCGGCTTGATGGATCGTTGCGTACACCACGTAACTGTTGTTAATTATTGTCAGTGCGAAAATCGTTGTCGTCTTTGTTGCATTACTGTCGAATAAACTATAAATTGTTATGTACTGTACCACATTATGCGCTCATGTTGATTAGTGTTCTTCTTTCCATGGGTGATGGATACATAAAGTATCTGCTCATCATTTCCTCTCTACTGATTCTTGTATACTGCTGCTCTATAAAAAAGATGAAACCACCCATAAATAAGTACCTTAAGAGTTTGGCAATCAGCATAATCAACATTTCTTCATGACAACATTATATCTTCATATTTGAAAATACCAATATCCAATATATCAAGAAATCAAAATAATACAGTTCAACCAAGCTATCTAATGCTTATTTCTAGTTTGTCCCTATCTTCGACTTCGACTTGTTTTATAGAGCTTGACAATCTTCGATTCTACGATACTCTAGTATAAAATAGATAAAAGTAACCCTATGAACGTTTTATATGTCGTAGGTATTAATTTGTCCAATAATTTATACTTTATTCTACTTTTCTTCTCGTTGACGATGAGACTCGTCGCGCCGACATCTGAACACATTTGGGCGTACGAGTCTGTTAACGGTTATATCGCATAGTTGTTTTTGTGTGGAAATAATTTTATTGATATAGCTTCTTATTTATGGTCACTTCAACAATAATATTCGACGTATATTTCGATTTATAGTCTCAATGATATGGTTGCAAGACAATTCCATATGCAATATGCTCACTTCTTAAATTTATCTTAACGTTCGTAAAGTTTAGTTTTCAGTTTCGTAGAGACCATTTCTGTGTTTTATTCGTTCTTCTTGTCCTTTGTTTACTTGTCTTTTATATGAGTATGGTCCTTCATGAAAACCTTTGTAGAAATAATTTTGATATATTTTCAAGTGGCATTGTTTTAAGTTATTAAAATTAATGTCAGATAACACCACACCTTAAAAGAAGATCCATGAGCACGGATTCTTGGCGGTTTTTGGCAGGGACCTCTCAACAATATAATGTGCGGTTTCAAGGAGTTTATTTTTCATCAAGTGAACCATTGCTCATTTTCAAGGCCTTCTTCTTTAATAATTGAATAGAACCTGAGTTTATGTGAACACTTCAGCCAGCACATGTTTTTCTGCAATTCTAAATATGATTTACGTGCCACATGCTACTAAGTCTTAGCAGTAAACATAAATGCATCATTTGTATATCCGCAGTCGTGACTTGGGCATGAGATTATTTTAAATATCTCTCAATGTCCGTTGCGGCCTCTGTCGCTGTCTACCGACAGAATTTTTGTGTATGTATAATTCATTCGTGGAGGTGGATGGAATGTGTTTGTGTTTATCGGTTGGTGTGACTGTTGGGGATTTAATGATTTTAACGTTTTTTAACGATTCTCATAGATCACGAAACGACCTGAGCGCGTGAAATTGTGCACGCGTTAAATGTGTGCACGTAACACGTTAACGTCTAATAAAACGTGACTGCGTGGTCGTTAATGTTGAAGCTCCGTTCATATGACGCTGACTTTTGTTTATTATCAATACAATATGTTAATTTTCATGTCTGAACTATTTGATTTTAAACTGTTTTTTTATGTAATGTTGGTAGTAATAACAGCGATGTTATTTATGTTAATACAACAATATAGGAAAACAATTTGAAGTGGACAGTAATCGCCTTGGCCAGAGAATTCACTTGGGACGTTTTATTTCCCCAGCGACTGCCTCGCACATCTATCAACCTAAACCATTGTGTATTGTTACTAATATTTATATGATTAATAGTATTTGAGTGAACAGAGTAGACCAGGTGGGTGACCGATTGACCGTGAGCGGAAGGTCGTGTTTAGGACCGGTTTGGGAAATGTTACTTTGGAACGGCCCCCTGGCTAACAGTTGCTTTTGGTACGGTCTCATGGTATACACATACATACAGGGCTCCCGGTCTCAGACAAGTCAGAGGCTCTACCATGGTAAGTAGACAGCTGATCGACTACGTACATGTGTATATAAATTACTAGGTATATTTGGATAATTTAACATGTGTACTCAGCACACAAATTTGTGGAATCGAACCCATGATCACAGGTTCGACGCTGAAGATCAGTAACCCCTAAACGAAATAAAAGTTAACGAAGCGTAGGCAATATTAATTCAATCAGCTGGTTAATTGATATTGCATATAATGGTAGCTACAGTTCTCACTCAACAGTACAATGAGATGCTGATAACGGCTCCGCGGTCGATCACCTCTCATTGATATGTCTCGGGCCCCCGGCTTTGCCCGCTTTATTGAAAACTGATAACAGTTAGTACGTACTGAAACTGTAGTACATAAGTAAAAAGGAGACTTTCAATAAAGATCTGCTATATTTTTGTGCTGTGCTGTTGAAAACACAAAGTTGAAATAAGTTTTCCGCAGGCCGCCTCTGTCATCGTAGATCAAGTCTCGTTAGCTATTTTCAAAAATCCCAAAAAGCCCGACAGAAGATTTCAATCATCCAGAAGTTACCTTAGGGGGTCCGTAATCCAAGAGCAACACTTTTTATAAGTAGCATAGACGACAACAACCACTTAGGGGGATCGTCTGCCTAACTATTGAACATTGTCAGGTTTCCACAAACATGTTAAAACATTGTAACCCAATGTTGTCAAAGGATACCTTTAGATATATTGCCTTTGTGGATTCATAAGGGAACTACGCTTGCAATTTTAATTCTCGCCCGCATGTCACAGAAACCCGTTTAATACACGATGATTAATACATTGACGCATACCCCCCCATCCTATCCCCTCCCCTTGTCCTAATCCTCGCTAACGCATTGAAATGCGCGTGCGCAGGCCAACGGGAAGTTCACTACATAGATATATTATGTAAGTGCTGGGCAAAGCGACGAATCAGGCATATCGTGATGAGACCAGCGATTTAAAAAAACGGGTGGTTGTACTGTATAAATGGTACTAAAATGGCATATAAAAGTCATTTCAAGCCATACATTGGTTACTTCTGTAATAAACTTAGAGATCTTGAGTCTACAGCTTTGATTATTATAGTTTTAAAGGGTAGCTACCGCTACTTTGTTCTGTCCTTAAGTAAAGATCCATAGGTCCAATTTGAAGACGATCCATTTATCGGCTCAAAAACTTTAATCTCACGGAGTTTTTACACATACCTTAGAACAATGTTACTTTTCTTTAATTCCTTTCATTCCATTCTTATTCTACTTTGCGTTCAAAAGTACTTGATTCCGCTATGAGACTGTGACATAAATATAAATAGTTGGTGTATCCTCGTTGGGTGAGTCATGGAGACCGAAACGGCGCGGCATTGTCTCAGTTCGGTTCCCGGTCGAGCTAGCTAAATTTGGATTGTATAATACTCATGTATTTGATATGGCAACCGAATGAGTGATTGGACAGAGGGACCGTTCCATTCGTAGTTTTCTTTTCTATTTTCTCCACATCTGTTTATTGAGTTTCACATCTCGGTAATAGTTCTTTTTAACCATTTGTCAATTCCAATTCCTTTCTTTCAGAAATATAATTGATTTCCTCACGATATTCCTTTGCTTATTTTTATCTTTTATAAATGCGGCTTTTTGTCAATGGCAGCTTTCCGTATCAATCTATGCCCTGCTCGGCTCAACTGTTCCAATTGATAAATCTGAAGATTACGACTAGGTTAAACAGACAGAAGTACAGTGTTTTCGTATATTTCTATATTTTTTTCGTAACTTTTCGTATATTTGATATTAGGAGTATATATATATACTCGTTTCCAAAATTCATGCTTTTGTGTGCGGTATAGAACATAACATGTGGCGATAGGTTAACGATATGAGATCGGCCAAATCTTGGTCCAATTCTAAATTCGGTTTTTGACCTATTTTAACGGTTGTTTACACGCATATGTACATCCAGCGTTCTACAGATGTGTTTGTTTTCTTTAAATATGTACGATACTGATATACGTAAATGAGGATTTTCGAGTTATTCTCTAAAAAATCACCGGAATGCTTCTTTTATTTTCCGTTACAACGACTAAAACATTTTATACGTTTCTCGGGACGTTAGAGTTTTCCCGCGCCTATGATGTTGAAACAAATGAGCTTTATGACTCCAGCTCATTTCGTGTCAGCCATTTTGCTGATTTTGTGCCTGTCACTCTCTTTCCCTGATATAACACATTCATTGGTATGACACTGAAGCATATTGTCTCAACACTCCAGTGATGTGTTGGTCATGTGCCATTTGAAAAAAGAAATGATACTTCTTCATTCTTCACTGGTACTAAAATTGCTTTTAACGGCAAATGCTTTCTTTATGTTTACTTACGACACTTTTGCAAACACTATATAAGATAGGAACAGACGAGTGCAGGTACATTCCACATCCCATAGCACCGTCACTTGCCAAATTTCCCCGACGAGAATAAAAATATCGA
>DWEC01002100.1:0-12181 GCA_018245735.1 Microceris miodesmiata
ATTCGTTTTATAATATGTACATGGTTTGAAGGTACTATACCTTATGAGGAAAGTCGGGTTAGGTTGGTGTGGGATTTTTGAAATATGATTTTTTTAATAATTCATTTAAAATAATCTGATACATACAAACATTTGTCTCTCCAGAGCACTCAAAAAAATTGAATTTTGGGGATTTTATTATATACAGACCACCGCACCATTTCATTATTATTATCACCCTAATGTTACGCCAGATCTCTTGCGAGGTAGACACAGGGCACCGTATCATTCAACTCTATCCTTGCGGACCTGACTTGCTTCTTCTACATTCATTATACTCTTTATACACTATTTCTATTTGAATTAAAAAAAAATATCCTTTTAAAACATCATATATAAATCGACTCCAAAGATATAGCTCGTTTAAATAGATCAAGTTAATTGAAAGTTAAATGGTGCCCTGCGCGACGTTAATTTCAGAATGGCTTTACAACACGCAGAAACAACTCGCCACTTGCGAGAAATGCGCTTCCCCTCCCGCCATCCGACTCCGCTTACCAATGCTCATTGCTCACTGCTCTCGTATTCGACACGTTACTATCTCGCTATTACGTCGTCACAGTTAGGTGACTAGTTAGTTTCTGCGAGTTATACCCTACTAACACTTGGCCTTGCACAAATTGGACATATTCATTTTAGCTTATTAAGGAGTGACCCGACGATGAAGGTGTCTCACTAATGAGATTTGATGGGCGCTTCGCGTTCCATTGCGTGGCTCTAATTGTCGGGTGTGTCTCCAAATAGCGCTGTTTATACTATATATTGATAATACATGTAGGTATTCCAAGAACAAATTTTAGTTTTCATTTACATTTTTATAGCAACGAGAAAGTATGAAAATATTTTTATTAATAGATATTTAAAATTAACATCCCTTTTATCGTTGCACTATTGGACAGGGGTCACTTGTCGGAAAAACAAGGCTTGCGCCATATTGCTCTTTATTAACATTATCAAATATTAATGAACGCTTTTGTTCAAGTTTCGATATTATATTCACCTTAAAATTTAAAAAAAAAATGATTAAAATTGATTCAATTTGCATGTAAATATGTTGGCATTTTTATATCCAAATTGGAACTTTTTCGAAAACGTGTTCGCCGCCGTGATGCGGTTTTATATTGCAATGTTTATGCGATGTCAGCAATTCGGATCTTTAAAATTAACTTCTAGGCATCCCAGTTTCGATATGATATTCGTATCCAATAATGTGAGATTATAAAATGTCATCAACCTTCCTTAAGCTTCTACCTTTTCCATCGTATACTTCGATGAACTTCATCGCGATTGACCCTTTTATCTTCCAGCTGTTGATCTTTCTACGTCTATGGGAATTCGTGATTATCGAAAATAAAAAAAAAATGGAACGTTGTATTTAGGAACTTTATAAGAAGTAAATCAATATATGATCTAGTATTTTTGAAATCACGACCTACATGGGGATGAAACAGTAGATGAAAGTTAGCATGGAAAATTATTTATTGTTGCGGGGCGCCAGCGAAATGCAAACGGATTGTCCTAAAAAATTCAAAATGCTGTCCAAAGGAACTATTTCACGCGACGGAGTCGCTTTTAAAATTTAGTACTGAATATATCTATTTCACTCGGAGAGGAGATCTGATCAAACTAATTAAAGTGTCATAACTATCAAGCTTAACACTGAGTATAGACTTCACGTCTTCATCACATGTAAACGTATGACACACCATTAACATGCTTAAGATTTAAATAGTGAATGCAACGCACAGCGAGACGACAGGCATAGATTATATATTATGATGTATTGTAAATCTATTTATATTATGCATTTTTATCATTGTGTTTATTCAAATGCGCCTTTTGTCTCGCGCGGGGCATCTTTTAAAGCAGACGTAGGATTTCTTTAGAATAACGCAGCTCGGTGGTGCGGTGGGAGCGGGTCTAGAGAAACGCCGGGCGGTAGGGTGATTATTTCCCGTCGCCTCCTTTATCTATTTTGCTTTAGAAATTATTATTATTATTATACTATCTCGCCAGAGTTCATATGGCGTAAGTATGGAGCCCTCAGTACCAAATATCTCTATCCTTAGAGACCTGACAGACAAATCCTTAATTTTCAGAAAATGAGACACCCGTTCTCTCATCGATTATTGTAAGGACAGGTTTCTTCTAACTTTTGGAAATTATACGTTTCATTTTGTTCTATAAATATGAATACTTATTATTATATAGGCGAATTTCAAGCGCACTAGGGTTAAAGTATTAGACGTTGATTGCAATGTCATATACGCAATGAAGCAGCTAAGAAAAAAACACGAGGGTCCTTAAAAAAGATAATTACAAATAGTGTTAGCAAGAACTAGTTAAAGACCCCGTAGTAACCCCGTATACGACAATGGAAACTGTCCAAAAAACGTGAACCATGAAAACAACTGTAGTTATCTACATTCATATATTGCTACAATGATAACCTCATTGATATTCTATATAAACGACGAGTGTACAAAATGTAATTGGATATTCGCTTACGATGTAATTAGTGTAATACTATCGTGAGAATTAATACCTAAATACGTGCTAGCAGTTGCGATGCGCAAAAGGAAATCAATAAACGACAAATGACGTTCAAGTGGGCTCCGCAAACAGATATCAATTAAGCCAATGTACACCCAATGGACGCCGACCGCAAAATATGGATAGACATTAGGCTGTTGTTATAATTGTGTCGGTTTGAAGGGTGTGGCAGACAGACACATAGAGACATGGTACGTTCTAACAAGTTTCTACAAGTGACAGCTCATCTGTGATCGATTTCGAAAAGATGATTGGGGTTAGGTATCGATGGCACTGATGAGGATTCAGGCTTCCATGAGGGAGGAAAAAATCTGTTAAAAATTACGAAGCTGAAAACTTAACAGTAACAGTCCGGAAAACATATATAGAACGAATGTTAAGACTGTTTTTGAATTTGTATAAAGGATAGATATTCCAAAATGTGCGTGTATACAGACTTATGTATGTAAAAAAGCATGTCAGCAGGTCTGTAAGGATAGATATTTGGCACTCGGTGCTCTGTGCCTACCACGTAAGGGATCTGACTAGATGTAATAATGTAATAATGACAATAATAAAGGATACCAGTGGTAACTGAAGGAACGCTGAATGAATAATGTACTTTTAGTATTGAAGCATTTGCGCGAGGACCCTGCCCGGTTCGTTCGCACAACCGTTAGTTGCGGCGCGGTGCCTGCAGTGTGAGAACCAGTCTGCTACACCAGTGGTTTTCAAAATGGGCGGCTACGCCCCCTCGTGGACGTGTGGGACAGTAGAAGTCCTAGAGATTGTTGGGCGTTATTGAGCATGTACTAAGAGACGGACGGTTTCAGTAAGACGAAAAATCACTAATTATAAATGACATAATATCATTCCTGTAATCCCCAAAACGTACGTACGTTTTACCTTACGTATCACGTAAAATTATTTCATGTTTGTACACTATTTCTGCAGAATAAAGCACTTTTTGCACTGGCAAAGTAAGATATTGTTAAACATCTTTCATAAATAAACTGTTTAATTTGATTTGATGTATAAGTTACAGAGTTCCGGGGGCGGTGGTAAATTTCTGATATTCAAAAAGGGTGGCGCACCAAGTTTGAGAACCTATGGCTTACGCTAAAGCACGAAAATATGAATCTAAGGCATCTATCTGTATTGGTAACATAATGTACGGAGTTTGATGAAACCTATATTTTGATTTCGATGATATAGACGATCTTTGATTATATTTGACTGATACTACAATGCTTGATTTTTATTTAATTAGTTGGATTATTAACGCGGGATTGCAAACAGGCTATTAAGTTTTGTTAAACGCTTTTTTCCGAACGTTTTGACATTTTTTCGAACCGATTTTTGCGAAAATGATTAAAACTTTATAGGGTATAAATCGTATTTCCAAAAAAAATGGCACAAGATGTTGCTCCGCAGAAGCATTAACGAAATTAAATAGAACGGAGATACAATTTTACAATTGAAGCAATTGCAACACCGAATATAATAAGCATTCTATGCCTAAACCAGTGTTGTAGCTCCCTGCTGTGTCGTCGCTTCAGTTTACATACAAGAAAAGTTTACACAATTTATTATATATATCGTGAGATCGAGTCAAATATAAAGAGAGTATCTACATAGAGACACGGACAAAATTTATGCATGAATCATCGGTAGACAAAAAACCAGTTTCAGCGCGTACACTCAGTGCTCTCCGACTGATTCATGTTCTCGTATATAGACAGAACTAGTTTAGACATGTCTCGGGGAAAATTCGTAAAATCAATGCGTTTTTTTACTTTTGATTCTAAAGCAATTCTCTTTTGACCTCACTAGGGATTGCCTACGAACGTTTTTCCGAACAACGCATTTATAAAGTTGTATAATAATAATAATAATAATCATTATCGTCAAAGTTCCTGTTACAGACCACCTGGACATAAGCCTCCCCCAATGAGTGCCGTCCCGCTCTGTCCTCGACTTATAATAATAATAATAGATCCATTATAATTCCACTGTTGGAACACGGATCTCTTGTCATATTGAGAGGGTAAGGCAATAGCCTGCCACGCTGGCCAAGTGCGGGTTGGCAAACTTCACACACTTCAGAAGTTATATAACGTTGTTTTATCAGTGCATGTTTTTACTTAAGGGTGCGGTTGTTCTGTCCTTTGGACTACTTTCATTAGTTGAGATATGAGATACTATATACAGTATATATGTATTAAGGCATACTGTATACATTAGGTAGTTAATCTGAGTATATTGGGTATAATAATATTTAGTTCAAACCAAATAATAGAAAAAAACTTAAGTGAGTAAATTGATTTATCTAAAACGCAATCAATGAGATATTTGTAAGAGTAATAAATAAGTAACATCACACTTATAATTCCTGAAGAGGTAGACAGAAGAGTGTATTACAATCCCACGTTTCACCGGTTAGGTTTACGTCCTATGAAATAGGTGGTGAGCATATTTCCATACACCAGACCCGGATTCAGATTCCGAGTCCCTTATAGGAATTCTAAATTAGAAAAATCCAATAGTAACCGACCCGGGATTTGAATCCAGGACTTCCCGATCGGCACACGCGCTTGCAACCAGTCGACCAACGAGGCAGTCGAAATATTTGTATATTTTAAAAATTATTCGACAACTTTTCTACCAATGTTTTTTCCATTAATCATCATGGATGTTGGTGCTGAATGAGCAGGGTTTATGTTAAAGTCTAATAATGGCAGTCTTATAGACTATAGATTGCTAGTGATAGTTCGCATTTGCAATATTAAAACACTAAAAACAAATTGCTTTGTTTATAATTCCCCTTAATTGGACAGAATATAAAAAAAAATTAAACGCGCACAAATTCTCAGAAAATAAGTTAACCTTCGTAGATAGTGCAAAATAATCGCTCGGTAACATACCTACCACTATTATAATGAGAATGCATTATCTATGGACTCCGGCTCAAATGACTGAACGCGTGCATACATCGAGCAACAACAAAATAAAAAAAGTATAAAAACCGTGGCGTGAGTCACACGCGAAGACGCGAAAGTCATCTTTTTATCTACCAATTTAACATCCAATAGAATTGTCTGCGGCCGCGTCGCGCGACGCACGACCGGTGGCCGTCAACTAACGAGACGTTTACAAGTAAATAATTGGCCATTATTGTGTGTAAATAACAACCTAAATATATTTTCCCACTGTACTGCCTTTCAGCTATCATAGATGAAAATACTCATCTGTGAATGGAGTAGTAACATATCAAGTATGTTAACATAGAAATGTTTGGCACTCAAGTATTATAATAATACTTGTTCATTGCTTAAATATTGTGTATGTTCTGGTGCTCTCTGTCTATCCTGCAGAGGGGCCTGGTGTGATGGAATATCATAATAATGAGTGTCTTTCATGAAATTTAACAAATGTCCTTAGCTTGCATTCTATACTAGTCTATTTCAATACTGAATTTCAAGTAAGCTCTATAGTTATATAGTGCCATGTAATAAAAAATGACCTACCAATGATAACATGTAGAGATAGAATTCTTATATGGTAATCAATTTGCATGGAAACATACTATTACTGAGTATAATAATCTGTGCATAATCAAAGATCTTAATATATGCTTTACTTGTAATATAATATAAAACAAAGTTCTAAATCAAAATATGATATAATGTATCAAAATTTACTTGCCATTGGTACTTCCGAATCAAGTCATATACAACTTCCAATATTGCCCTAAGCTTATAACATAAATCTAATATTTAATGTTTCCTTTCCTAGAATAATTTCCAATATATATTAATGTAAAGACACCTACATGACTTAATTGACCCAATCATATTTAACAGCAAAAATCTCATCGCAAATATGAGCATCAATGTTGATTCATTCTAACAGTGTGAAGTACTTATATTTCCTATTTTTAGACAACCAATTTGTAATATTAACAACATACACTGATTTATTTCGTAAGAACATATAAGCACATTATATATTAGCATGGGCATATTCTAATGTCATGACTGACATTAGATCCCATTATATAATGACACCTAAAAACTAAATTGGGATGCTTCATGTCCACTAGGATAAAAAATTGGTTACTAGACTACTGTAGTAAATTTTTGTTCAACCATTCCAAGCTAAACATATTTGTTAGATTATAGCAAGTTATTAAATATAAATAAGTTCAGATCTCACTAACCCTTGCTTCATAATCTAATCAGCTAGGACAACAGCTTTTAACTATTACAACCTGCTGACAATAACAGTGGACTATTTCAATGAAACTTGTTACAATTGTATTTAATACTGTACTATAAAGATTTTTCTCACAATAGACAGCAGGAATAGATAAAAAAAATTGATCAGCTTTGAAGGTTGTTTACTAAATTGATTCATTGAGATAACACTTTTGTATTGACTAAGAGTTGACTAATAGAATAGATTTATTTATACAAGTCAATTTTATAGAATGAAATAAGGCAGTAGTAATACATGTTTTGTATGCTGAATGAGAACAGGATAGGTGTTATGAAAATCAGTGCTCAGTGATCCTCCATCTAGTGTAGGGTATTATTGGCAAATCTCCCTTTTGGTGTAATCTATAACTAGCAGTGAACAGGAGACAGGCTGATAATGTAATGAAAATTGATATAAAAAATGAGACTTGAATCATGGTTAACAAGTTGAGAATTAAGTCCTATTTTTAATATTGGATTCCAGTTAGAAAATTACATCTTAGAAGTGTAGCTTGAGCAATATAGTTTGTCCTTATAATAATTTTGATTAAGATTCTTGACTAAGAAATATCAACAATGAACATGGCCTAAGCCCTGGCTTTTGGATGGCAAATATTTTTTTACTCATATTTTCTGACATTTAAATTTGTGGAACAAAGCTTTTTTCCCCTATTCTACCTATCTTCTTTGTTATTTACTTTCTTTCAAATTACATTTGTCCTGTATGATCAGTAGGAAATCCAAGCAAGTGCTAGCCAGTTTACGGAACAAGTGTTAGATAAAAGAATACTGATGGGGGCAACAATCTCCTAAGATCTTTATATGTATTAATTAATTTTTTCATAGTTATCATCAGGCTTAATAAGCATAATTTTGTGTATATGCATAACATAACAGATAAACATTGATTCACACAATGTCTAGTAGTAGCCATTATCTTACATATAATATAACAATAATGAGGGCTCTAAATAATAATTATAATTGATAAATGTCTTCATAATTATCATGCTAATTTTTCTTGATAAATATATCTCGTATATAAATATATCTTGGGGGTGTAAGGGGTTCCCACCACCACCTGAGGAGCTAAGGTCAACCTCACCTGCATGTGGTACACCCTGCTTTAACAGATGAGGCTCTGGCGACCAGCTGATTGCGGTATAGCACAGCCTAAATAGGCTAAATGTCCTGGCCGTTAAAGGGCAGCAGCGTCGGCGGTGCGAAAAGCTGTGCCCTGCAATCTCCAACCCGCATGCCCAGCGTGGAGATTAAGGGCATAAACCCCATTTTGGGAGAGGCCTATGTCCAGCAGTGGACTAAGATAGGCTGATGATGAATTATATCTTGATAATTACGCACTTCTGCGCGAATTCTAGCATTTTAGGTGTGACGTTTCATACCAACACACCATCATCATAGAATAACTATAAAAAAAATAACCCAAAAAACTGTTATAAATATCAACATGTTTATCAACAAACAAATTGAACGGTAAATATTTTCTGAAATTAGTATTTGTGTTTAGTTTTATTTATCACTATTTAATTTCGAGAAAAAATTGATTGTATATGTAAATGTTGAAGATTAAAGAACCTGTGTGAGATGATAATTATATGATAATGAGCCAAAAATTATCATGATAATTAAAAAAGAAAATAATTATCTTGTTAATTTGGATCCCTGACAATAATATATCCCTCTATTAGATACCTGTGCAGTGGCTTGTCGCCACTAGACCATATAAATGTGTTATGTCCATATTTTGGTAGAACATGTGTGAGAATATTATATACAATATGCTTATTAAGCTGATGTTTATTATGCTTAGATTTAAGTGTTTTTGTAGTTATTAATATTTGTGCAGATATATATAGGATTATATAAAAAAAATCCATTGTGTGTAGAGTTATGCAAAATATTAACACTTACTATAATAATTAGTCTTACCTTACAGACAATGAGAAATCTCCAGGGCTTGATTCACTGATTCTTATAAGAAAGCCACCCTCAGGCTTATTTGCTAATAGTTTTTCAGCATCAGCTCTTGTGATCCTACCATAATACCAACTGAAAGAAACAGAATTGTTGTGAACTGTGCACTGAATGTTAATTAATTTTAAGCACTCGAACTATTTTGAATTATAAATATTTATGAGTGTAATGAATTGCTGAATTATACTGGAGCAAAACAAAACTATAACAGTTCTGGCACATTTAATTACGACTGATGTTACTGGTAACACACACCAGTCTATAAAGATTTAGAAGATCTGTGCTGACTTAATTACACACAGATCACTACATATTATTTCACACCCATATTTGTGTGCTTCACTACTTGTCATAGATCTCTTCTTAAAACTGAACAGGTTTTGGACACCATTCTATGATTCTTCCACAGTATCCACATTGGTATTGGTATCAGTTAAATGCCAACCTATTGTTTAAAGATTTCAATATTTTATTGCACATATAACTAAATACATTATAATTATTGTTATCTGAGAGTAATTGGGAATTACAGTATAATAAAAATGGTCTATATTTAGTCCTTTATTACTATTTTTAACCCTTAAAATATTTGTGATTAGCCAACATGTCGGAAGTATGAGTGCTCCATTTGTTCATAAGCAGATTATTTCATAGCTACTGTCAGAATGTATGTAAATTTATTGTCACACCCACATTCAACCATTTATCAAAGATATTTATCAAGCAGTAACTTATATGTCATGAATTCCAAATTCAAAATTTCAATACTTGCATAGATGACAGTTTAGATAATTTTTGATTTCATTATGGACATATTTTACATAAATATTTGTAACAAATAATTCATCCTTCCAGTTCAGCAGTATTTTGCTTTTAATAGACATTCATCACTATAACTCATTATAATATTTACAAAGATAAAATATGATGAATTTAAGCATTTGTATGAGTAACATTAGGTACATAGCAAATATAGACATGCAACATATATTTTTTTAAATATGAACTCATATACCATATTATTAATAAGTATGTTATATTTATGAAAATATGTTGACTCATTCAAATAACAATGAGTTCATTGTCCTTTTACAATTACACATTGATAGCAAGTATAGACTGGCATACATTTAACATAATTACAAAGTGTATAATATTTTAATTGCATTATAAGTGATAACTGCTATTTATTCCAATCCAAATTATTAACAGCAACAATATAATATCCTTACTGAAGTTGACTATAAATTGTGATACTGCTGAGATTGTGAATGAGTTTTAAACACAATTAATTTTAAAGGAAAAACATACCCTATTCAAACTAACATCTTATCTCAGCTTACCATTCTAATATGATAAGGAAATTATATTTACCCAAATTCTTAGTATTGTTTGTACACAGTCATACTTCAACTTTCAGATAGTGATAATAAGCTTATTGACTCAAATATCATCGGTGATAATTGTATTCCAGGCTTAATATTAAAATTAGGCAATTTTTTAATGTCTCTGATAATTTTTAGACAATATATATATTTAGATACTTTTTCAAATGTTTATGGACAGACAAGTTGACTCTCATGATATTTTGTTATAAGCAGTCTCCTATACTAAACAAGGTTTTTATTACTATTTTCGTTATCCCTAGTAACCATCAATTTACACACATGAGTAACAGTTACAATTTGCTAGGTTATTGTAACATAATTTTTCATTACGATATTTTACTAAATGTATATCATATAGTTGGAAACTAAACACTGTTGATGCAAATTCCAAAAACTGTTTCTAACCTATTGTAATATTTAAAACAGTAGGACCTACATTCTAACATTTATGTGCAGTTACTATAACAATTAGCTATTTAATGAGAGTTTATATTACGATTATGTGCTTTATTGTAATATACGTACCTATGACTTTTCATTTGTATATAGTTACTAGGTATAAGTCCTTCTTTTCCGTCTAATTCAGCCCTGTACCAATTCATGTCGTCCTCCATATTTAGTATCTGTAATAACAAGCATTCTAGAAGCAAACTGTCATATACACCGCAAGTTTTATACTGATTATGCATTATAGTGCCGAATACTCACTTTAAGAACTTGATTCTTCCTGAAACTAAGTTCATCATCAGCAGTTGCAGTGAAATCGTGTTTTGCTACAGCCTCCATGTTCAAATTAGGCACTTCACTCAATTGTCACTGATTACTAAAATAACTCACAAAGTATACAATTTAGTACCACCGCTTAAGGTCAAAGATGTAAAGTAATCATAATGCAAACAGTTCTCTACACGAAAATTGGGAATTGTATGTATTACGTGCTAAAATGAGAAACAATTTTATCTGATCTTGGTCTACACTACACATCAGTCACACAACTACTTGCAAACTGGTAGTGTTACCATAACATATATTTTAAATGGTTACAGAAAAAACAAAATGCTTGTTAGATAAAATTTATTATAATCAAATGAATCGCGTTGCCCACATTTTGTTATTATTGAAGGTGTGAAGGGTAGAATTAAGGAGATAATTATTTATTTTATAGGCGTCAAAGTTGAAAAACTGTCCAGTTTTAATTTAATAGCTGTTAATTTAATAGCTACCAATTAATAAATTAACTAAAATGGCGCCAGTGAGCAAAAAGGGTATGATATGAATTTATCAGTGGTAGATAGAGTAGTGTGCTAAATTGAAAAATTTAATAAATCTGGTGATTAATGCCTAAGTCTGGTGAATAGAAGCAAATGAAATCGCCGTATACTTAACATTGACTGTTTAAATAGTTCAAAATACTAATAGTAATAACAATGTAGTAGATGATTTTTGAGTAACTTTCACCGTTACTTAGCGCACGCAAGAAAAGCTCTAAATTTTGCCGTTGTCGCAATATCTTTTATTGCTGCTCCTTTCCTATTCATCTTAGCCTATAGCCTTAGCATCTTAGCCTATAGCCTTCATCGATAAATGAGCTATCTAGCACTGAAAGAATTTTTCAAATCGGACCAATATTTCCTGAGATTAGCGCGTTCAAACAATCAAACTCTTCCGCTTTATGTTATTACTATAGATACTGTTGATTGTCTCAAGCACACCAAATTTAATTACAGTTATCAGATGAACTGATTGACTGGTCCACCGATTTAAGGTCGCTTAGCGAGCTATAGCGAGCATGGCTAAGCTCGGTGTCTCTCTGTAGGATCGCATCAGAAACGAGGCGATTCGACAGAGAACCAAAAAGTTATCGACATAGCCCAAAAGATTAGCAAGCTGAAGTGGGAGTGGGCTGGTCACGTATTTCGCAGAACCGATAGCCGCTGGAGCAAACGTGTTCTGGAGTGGAGACCGCGACTT
>DWEC01002101.1:0-12181 GCA_018245735.1 Microceris miodesmiata
ACTGCTGGACATAGGCCTCCCTAAAAGGGGGTTTATGCCCGTAATCTCCACGCTGGGCATGCGGGTTGGAGATCGCAAGGCACAGCTTTTCGCACTATGTAGTTAGAATATGTAAATACTAGTGTACGAAATAATACATAGACAAAATACTTTTATTTAAATATAATGTATGTATATGTAAACCACGAATAAATAAATTTATAATTTTTGATATAATTAATAATATATAAAAAAGTAATAACTTCAAAAAGTATTGTGATAATGTGTAACTGTCTGTGAAATTATCACTCGTATATTGAAGTTGTAAATTGTGACAAAGAACCTAAGAAAATAAATTTTTCTGAGGCGTGTGAAGTCTGCCAACACGCTTTTGGCCAGCGTGGCAGACTATCGCCCTTAACCCTTTTACTATGAGAGGAGACCCCGTACAACACTGGAATGATAAAGGGTTAGAAACGACCCTAATATTTTTAAGCCATAAAGTAGTTATATTTGCTTCCTTTTAAAAGTATGATGAAGAATAACGTTTTAGGTGTCCATTATTTTTAGCGTGGCTCGCTTAGTATAACCGCGTGGTTGTTTTTCTTTCCGGCAACGGTATACGGGTGTGCGGTGTTACGGGACTCAAGGAAATAGTTTGACCGGTTTTATTTTCACCGTTAAATTTATCGATATCATATAAAATGGTGAAGGAAAACATTGCAAGGAAATTATTTTTACTTAGAGTTCTCCATTATGTTATCTAAGGCGTTTAAGTTTTGTAAATCTGTACCACAACAGGGTAACGAACTATGGCCTTAATCCTGCCATCTCTCAAGAAGATACGTATCCAACAATGAACACCCAAAAGTTGATGAAAAGTTGTTCTTATATTATATTTACTTACTAAGTAAAAAAACATCACGTATTGATATATACTGCGCATAGAGATGTTAAATTTAGAGTAGCCCTCCAATAAACTGTCTAAGAAAGACTATGCAATAAAACTAATTTAACCTAAAAGAAATATTTATTCTATGCTTAAATCTTCAGGTTAGTAAGATATGTTATAGCTATATCGACAGATGCGGTTGCAGGTTGCAACAAGTACTAAAAAAGAGCTTCTTGATCGAGGTTTCCAAAGGTACATAACGATTATCTGCGACTACGAATACTTACTGCACACCTACTAGTTTATAATAATAAGACTAATTTATACTGACTGTCCTATTAAAATCTAATGTAAACTGAATGAACTGACATCAATATTTCTGTTTCTACAGCGCTGTTCGAGGCTCGTTGCAGATGACCACGGGCGGCGGAAGTCAGTTGCAACGAATGACCATAACATGCATCAGACGGAAAAAGGCTGCAGAAGTGCACATATTTTAATATTTATGCAAATTATTAAATGTACAATGAATGCATTGTGTAGTTGCAATATTTACCATATACTGGAAATCAATGTACTACAAAGCCTTTTTACACTAATGTAGTTTTCCAGTCAATGTTCGGTACTTAAATATTTAGCAACGGACTTGCACTCCTGCAACTGATTTTCAGTATAACTAATTATGTCACGCAACTTGGTTAATGTGTCGGTAATACAATAATTAGAATATATAATTAAAAATGCTAACTATTTCAAATATAAAATAATAATATCAGACATGTAATTCAATGAATTTTAAAGTAAGGACTTTCACCGTAATTTTTGTAAAATTGCTTTAACGGAACTGTGACTTCAATATTAAATTGTATACAAATCTAAAAACCAATGCGTATTTAAAAAGTAAATTTTTGTGCTTGCAATTTGGATTCGTATATTTAAATTATAAACACGAATATTTTTAAACATAATTTATAAATTATTATAATATTTCATTAGTCTACGAATATATGAGGAGTTCATTATCCGGATGTAATATTTTAAGAAAATATAGACTGGAAATTTCAAATAATGAAAAGAATATATTCTCACAATATTATAATTTAATACCTTTATTGCATTCCATACAAATATTAAGTATTACAAATTATACCACTGGTGGAACGCAACAAATAGTCTCTAACAAGAATATCTTGCTATATAACGATGCTTTCGACAAACTATGACTCAACCCTGAATATGCTATTGGGAATATAGTTATTTAATTATTCAAGTAGAACTGAAATTATTTGCGAAATTCACGTATACGAAATATGTCTCTCGAGTACCATCAACACTGGATCATATATTAATGATCTGCCGCCAATGTCAAGCGACATAATATTTAAATCCTTTAATATCAAGTAATTCGCACCTCATCTCGAAATTGTAATAATAATGATTTCGCAAAATAAATAAACATCAATTTTGACGGGACGTAGCACAACATCCTGTGTCAGTGCCCACTAGTGTCCTCTATCGCTCTGAAAGCGCATGACCGAGTCTGCACAGTGTCATTACTCAGTTGTAATGGTAATACTCATTCGTCGATACAGTAGGAGCTGCCACGCTTTCCTTTGTCGGCTGAAGGTCGGTTCACATCATTTGCATAACAGTTTCGTGATCTCAAACTGTACGGTCACGAGTCTTTTAATGTCGTTTAGTAACACTAATGTCTCACTTTCGAACCACGATTTTTGTTTGTAATGCGTTCGTAATGTTTATTATTGTCATGCTAATGGTCTATGGCGTGTCTATGTATGACAGTTTTATAGGCTGCAGTGTATGGGTAACCAATGCTTGTTTTATTAATGTATGAATGTGAAAGATGTGATTAGTATTAGCTATCTGATTGTTTGATTTATGATTTTCATTCCATTTTATTTATATTGTTAAGGAAGAATGTTCATAAGTTACCTAGGAGAAAGATTGTTTTATACGTAAAGTGAATTTTATTTAGATAAGAATTATGAATCATCACAAATTGACTTCTGAAACCGTGAAATATAAATATTCAAGTTTATATTACACATAATAATATATAACACATTTTTAAACTTTCCTTCGAAACAAGATAAAGATACAAAAAAATTGGCCATTTTTCGCTTGTATAAATGACGACTAACTTAACGAAACTCTATAAGTAATATGCAATTTTATACAGACACAAGACACCTGTTAGTATGTAGCTTCAGACACACTGGCGGACAGCGCCAAGGAGTTGCATGGAATGGGAGGAGAGAGGACGTCAGTGATAACTGTAATCAACAGTTGGAGTGGTTTACGAAAGGGCAACACACTCAAAGAGTGTGTATTAATCATTAAATTAGCTCGACAATTGAGTTTTTAGTTTAGTTCTTTTTCAATATTTTTTTGTGTTATTTGCATGAACGAAATAATCTGATACTAATACTTATTTTATGAAACAAAGATTTAATATCATTATTAATTATATTAGTAACAGCAATTTGGTTTTCCTGGAATCAAATCTTGGTGTGAAACTTTTTATAAATGCGTGCGTGTTAAGAAGCAATGCGAGCTACTGTAAGAGTGAAAAAACCTGCACGCTTCCTGACGAAACCTGCATACTTTATTGTTCTTTATTGTGTAAGGCGTATGAGCTCTGTATGTAATCTTCGCAAGCGTGGCAGAATGAAGCCTTAATCTTGCTCAATAAAATTCTGCGATCTGCATGCAGAGGTGTATCGATCAAACGCTTCATCGTAATAATAATTATTATTTACAGTACTAGTTTTTGTATTATTTTTAACGATAGGTTTTTGGGCAGTAATTTTCAAAAACACCAAAGGTTTTAATATGCATTTGATCATTATTCCTAATGTTTAAAACTAAAGAAACTTCTAATCAATTAACTGATTAGTTTAAAGACTTGGTTGACCGTTGAATTGATTGCTTAAAGGTGATTTTTATCAGTGTATCAGAAAACAACTGTGGCAGGCAGGATTTAAGCTTCAACACGCTAATTTTTTTATCGTTACCATACCTATTTTCATTTACTGTATTAAATAGCAGTAACAAACTAGGTGATGTCGTACCTACATATATCATTATCACCATCAGCCTGTTTAATCCCACTGCTGAACGTAGACATACCCTGAGGCGTTTCTGTCCATAATCTTCACGGCTTGCATAATCATATACCTTAAATAAAATAAATTAAGTTCTAAAACACTAGGTTTTTAGTACCAGTTACGGTATTGAAATGAGGGCTGAACATATTATCTATCACATATTCTTATAATCAGTCCTTTTATCGTTCCACACAGAACTCCTTATTGAATGAAAAGCGTTAATTATATAATCTATAAAACTATTTATACATTGATGGTATTAAATATTAATTGATACAAAAATATAACTGAATAGCAGCGTTGAAAGGTGGCATGAAATGGGCGGTCAGCCAGTCAGTGATAACAGCGTTCAGCAGATGAAATTTTATTGTATCATAATAATATTATAAAGAGATAAGTAAGTGTTAATTTAACGTATCAAATGTTATTTATTGTATCAAAAACTATCGTAAAGAATGTGTACGTGTCAATGTTTAAGGAATTCCACTTTTTATAACCGAATGAAATAACATAAAATAACGACAAATTATTTTAAATTTGTTACGCTTTATAGATTTTAAAATTATAGTAGCTAAAGAATAGGATGTACGAATATATTCGTACGTGGTATAATTATTTCTTACTGTTTTTCATTGTTTTAACATAATACACAAAGTTTCAATTCAATGCGACTAACGATGTATTTATGAAAAAAATCGCAACATAATAAATTATTATTTTATTAAATAAAGTGAATTATCATTTTTCGACTCCAATTTAATAATTCCATTCCAATTATTCCAATACCTAACTACTCACAGCTGTATTTGCAAAAGGACATGACAATAGGGTTGGGATCGAGCGCGGGAGGTATTTAATTAATATGTTACGGTGCAAGAATTCACATTAGTAACATTGTAAGGTGGCTTTTGTTCTTTTTGGTGGCATGCGGTCTATTCCCGTCGGCGTGTCTATTTGTGGATATCCGACGGCGAGATGTCGGCCGCACGAATCATGTGTGGCAAAGCATTGAGACATAGTATTTTATTATAGTTGACATTCGAGACGTGTCGGAACAATTTTTGATTTAAACTGATACTTTTGCCTTGTACATTCATAGAAAATAAAATAGTTTTCTGAAGATAAAGATGTACAGCACTCGGCGCTTTCTGCTGACCCCATAAGAGACCTGGTTAGATATTTAATAATAATATGAGTTAACATTTTCATCACACAATGTGCAGGGTCTAGAACTTTCGATAAAAATCGAGTGCTTAAGAAAATGGCCATTGAGTTCATCTATTAGATGTTTATTGCCAAATTAAATGTTCAATAATAATCATTTGGTTAATTGGCACTTGCTAATTATAACAATGTCTGCGAATGCAAATATACAAGTGAAAATAAAAACGATGAAAAAATTACCTATAATTATTTTATACTTCTCTATAACAGCAGCTGTTAGGTTAATGTTCGAATCAAATGACTTTGAAAAAATAATCACAAGTGTTTGCAATTATTAGCAAATAAAAGACGGTCAGAAATAAGCTCTTGCAGTTTTTAATGTCGTTATTTTCATCTTAATTGGCAATACAATGTAATGTTTGCTTCGCACGAAGCCAAAGATCGCGAAACATTTAAACGGTTTGTGTTAAAGCGCGAGTGATGTCCAATTATCATTAAATGATCATTAATCCATCAGAGTTATCTCTACTTGACGATGTTTTAATTGTCTCTACATATATATGTAATGCTATATCGCTCTACATTATGCTCTATCAACACGACTCCTGCAATAATTAATACAGATATACAACTGCAAAACGTTTTATAATCGTTATTGCTTATTGCCGCGAAACGTAATCAAGTTTACTTGAATGACGATAATTGAAGTCTATTTAGTTTCGGTGTTTAAATAAAATCATTTAATTTTTCTCTCTTTTTTGCTCTTGTGATAATAACTCAATGCAGTATAGCATTTTAAAATAGCGGACTATTTTAACCCATTATAAAATCAGTTATTACATACACATACGAGGTCTTGCTGCTTTGTAAGTTACACTGTTTCTTATATACATATGTACGACAATTCCTATTAAATGTGATAATGTATTTCCTTGCTGATAAATGTTTGTGTGTACATAAGTATAGCCCATGGAATTTAAAACGCCATTGAGATCATAACATTTGACATATTTTATTGCAATATTATGTTTTACACATTTATTCGTAATTTTATGTAATCGTGTATATCAAAAGTGGGTAAAGTCAATAGAATATTAAGAGTTATTAGCCACACAACCAAACTTTAACAAGTATCGTTTACACGATAATAACGGTTTTATCGTTACAAGCTTTTAAGATTGAGCTAGAGATATAATAAAAAAGGAAATACCATATTATTTTAGTATCCATATTTCTTACTCTACATGTCATGTTTCATTAGGAACAATTCTCGGTTATTTGATCGCCTGCGACTTTATACTGTAGAATAAAATTATGATATACCACTTACGTGTGAAGTTATAGAATCGTGGTAGTAGAAGTTGTAGATTCTTAATAAAATCTCATTTCTAAGTTAAAGCGTGTATTCAAGGTTTTTACTAAAGCTTTTTATGTAAGAACTACAATGAATATTTCTCTAGAACGACTCCAAAAGTTATCAGAATGTATAATCTACATGTGTTTTTCCTAAGTCATTGAAGACGTTACAAAAGGTTTTAAAGGTACCAACACCTGGTTTATGTTTCATATATGCCAAAAATAAGGGTTCAAGTGATTTAATGTATCAGTAGACATGTGTAATTAATAATGATCATATTAATAACAAAACCCCAAATTGTGTTTACTCTGCATGTAGAGATAGTATAGTGTATAGAGATAGTATAGATAGGTATAGTGTCACTTCGCATTAAGTAGTCGTTGCGTTCTGTCCTTTAAAGACATGCTTATATAATTTGGTATACCAATGAATTACGCTCACAACTGACCCTAAGATGTTCCAATGAGTTACATATCTAATAAAGTTGTAAGTCACATACGAGTACCTGCCTAATATTAAATTACTTTAGGCGTTATGAAGGCGCCAAGCCTCATAGAATTGGTTCATTGATTCGCATTACCTAAACTCTACAAATGTAGATATAACAAAAGCAACTGACCACGCTTTTGATTCTGTTTCAAAAATGTATCTCACAATTGCGGACCCTATCTATATTTAAATCTGCGTAAGTGGGTATAAGGCGACTCTACATCCAGATAGCTACGTAGACTCCATACGTGCCTCGTTACATGACGTAACTCCCTCTACGCCGTAGCCGTTCTGTTTGAAGATGGAACACACAAAAATATAATTAACAAGGATAGATGTATATAGCTTACCATATATGGAAAGGAGATGGCCGTAGCCGAATCGATGTCATCTTCAAATGCAATGCTTGACGTGTACCCAGCAGCCATAAGTTTCGTTGCTCTTACCAGTGCGAATTAACTTTATTTCGTTTAAATTGAACTTCTTGTTTATTAAAAGAAATATTTCAAATTTTCATATAGATATTCAAATAGCTTGTCTAATATAACAATAAACTGTATAATTATAATTAGTCTGTTATATTTATTCACAGTGAAATCCGTACTCAAAAAGGTAAAATATAAATATTTATAATATTTTCTATAGATGTTTTAAATACCAATATTCTTTAACACATTAGATACTCTTTTATGTGTACGTAATATACAGAAAAAAAATAATCTATATTATGATCTTGGTTATGTCCTCGGTTTTGTTTTAGCAAATAAAATGTCTGTTAAAGCATATGAACAAGTATGTATAAGCATTATCTCTTTGAAATATTAAATATGTGTGTTTATAACAATTTTTTTGTAATATTATGTACGGATGCTGATAATAACTGACGTGTTATGATTATTGATTTTGACAGTTACACATTTAATAATAATAATCACATAAGTTTTATCTAAGAGTATAAAGTAAATGTCAAGTTCTCGTTATTAGTGAAAAAAAACTAAATAAAAATAATAATAACACACGATGACACGGAGAAACCTGCGTCGCTCAGTGTACATTATAACAAATGATTTGGGCTGCGTCCGAGTGGCTGCCGCTAGGGTGTGGCGAGCGGGGGGCGGAGCAAGCGGGGGGACCGCCTTCGAACAAAATGGCAGCCGCTTGCGCGCCAATTTTTGAACTCACTGCTCTACCATAGGAAAGACAGTTGAGAAATACGAATATTACAATTTAAATAACTTTCTATTCAAAATTCCTTAGAAAACTGTGACTGAAAAACAATCCTTCCCATATATGGCACATAACTATTTATTGCAAAGTATTTGTTAAATAGAAAATGGACAAACTAAAACTCAATTTGGCTTTACAATATCTAACAATATTTTTTTCCTTACAACTCACATTAAAAAGGAAGTACTACACGGTATTACTTATAAAATGTGGGAAACAAATTTATATTATTAGAGCTTTGATATTTCGATGAAATAATTTTCAATATACATCAACACATCACCGCTATGACTAAAATGTAATAACATGTCCATTACAGTTACGAGGTTACATTTATTCATTTTAACGTAATAAATGTCGTAACATAATATGTGTCATAAATTAAAATCTCAGTACAAAAGAGCGCCGGCTTACACAAGCGTCTATAAACAAATCGTTATTGCGATTTAAGGACCCATTTAAAACCTATAAATTTCGAAAACGCAACACAAACGCGACCTAAAGTTTTATGTGATAGAGTCGTATACATTTTTTTAATGGTACCGCCTTGGAACTCATAAACTATTTTAAGTAAAAGCAAAATGAGCGAACGATTTCGCCGTCTCTATCGACCACATGCGAACATTAATAAGAGAGAAAGAGAGGCTCAATATTTACGAGGTGTTTATATCGATACGGCGGTGTTGATTTAACCATTGCTTTGGTTTATTGCAGTCAATAAAATTGAATGTTATGAGGCAAGGTCGCACGTGAAAGATTGCTTGTAATTTATGTCTTCATCTCGGGAGTCTACGCTTTTCAAACGTGTAGAGACAGTTTGTACGGTTCTTTTGTCTCGCTCTGGGTCACGTATGAGTTATTTCATGAGGGTCAATTCACAGACCTCAATTAGAAATAATTCATACAATCAATATCAGTTACAATATTAAAATCTATTGTGGGTAAATGTAGAGTCGACTACAAATAATATCGTTTAATAAATTCATATAAACCAAGTAACATATTTGTCTGAGTACATTTTTCTGATCAATTATACTAGTTTCTTGTAATGTTTCCGCTTTTACAATTATCAGATACATGGAATTGATAAAGCTATCGGTTGTTTAAACAAAACATGACAAGTCACAACAATATCAATGAAACAAATTTCACAAGAAATACTTGTACGCATTGTGCACTCTACATAGTTCTTTATTGGTATCGACTGAGGCGAGCTCGCTCCATATCAATGTTAGTTTAAAGGTCAATATAAATTGGTCAGTCAGTCATCTGCCACAATGATAGCCAAGTGTTATTTATGAGTTCCAATGTGCCATTGCACTTACTCCAGATTGGGTTCACGGTCGCGCTGAGATAACGACAATGTCAACGTTGTGTCAATGTACGTATAGAATGAATATTGTTCTGATATTATTGAATACTACCGTAAAGTAACATAAAGATGATAATACAATTAATTTTTTATTAGTATAGGTTTGTTTTTTATTGGCATTATAATTGAAAACCTGTTCTTTTTTACCCCCTACCGACTAAAAATCGACTAGAATAAAATTAAAAAAAATATTATTATAAATAGAACTAACTATATGTGTAAAATCATCACAAAATTATTAACATAATACATAAACAATAATAATTTTACTTCATAGTAATGACATATAACAAATGTCAAGATATAACTACAAAACAAGCCTGCAGGGGTTTAGAGAGAGAAAAAATATATTGTATAACAGTAAATGACTTCCGGAGAGCGCATCATATTAGCGGTACGTCAGTCAGACAAATACAGCGTCATTTAAAACCCTGCAAAACCATAATAGCCTCAATTTCGAACTTGTCAAAATCGCATTAGTTCGACCTTACGTGGAGAATAATGGTGCGCCTTCAGCGTTCATTGGATGCGAGGCATTATTAAAAACTCATTAGAGCGAGCCACACCTAGCCGTATAAATAACCATGTTCGTGTTGAAACAGAAAGGAAAAAATTTTTTCAGATTTGTGGCGGGGTGGGGCGGCCAATCACCCGTGGCTGACACGGAAGGAACCGGGCCTCTATCACGCGAAATCATTATTTTGTCGTTAAGGAAACGTATTATAATGACGGCGTCTTGAAGCGAGCATCGGATCTGGCGCAACACTGAAAGCCTGAGATTTGCATGTGAGATATTGAGAGATATTTCAACGTGATATTGCCTTTCTATAGGATACGCTGGAATGACTACGTGAAAACATTTTGAAAACATCAAATAGGTTTACGAGAATATGTATCTATTTTGTTTTTGTTATTTAATTGTCTAAAACAGTAACATATTAGCTCAGTATAAGACACATTGTGTTAGTCTGTAAAGTTCTTATACACACCTAAATTGTTTTTAAGTTAAATATAATCAGATGTTGTTATTTATTTTACAATTGTACTAATATCTGTTCTTTGATGTAACAAGTTATAGAAATATTACTTGTATTGGGTAACTGTCAAAATTTTCAAATTTGAGACAACGTATTGCAAAATGAATGTAGGTAGTTGAAGTAGAAAAATCGTGCAACCAACTATATAGTGTTTAAAATTTTAAAGAATACAGATTTCATCTCACCATTGGAAGTAAAATTTGAAGGATTCTAATCACAGTTGATTTAATGTACCGTCAATGTTTTTCTTGAAAACGTACCAAAAACCATATATTCACATGTAGGTACTCATGGCTTGTAGTTTGTGTGGTTCCAATTTTAAACAACTTTTATATGCACACTAATTTGCAATATGAGTTTATGTTTGTCTGGTATTTTTTTTTTATATCGTCATGATAACCACTAATTATTTTAAATTTCTTATACAAATTGGGGTGATATTATATTTTTTAAATTTTGTAGTTCCACATATATACCAAATGTATTTGCGTACATAAATAATTGCGTACAAATAATCAATAGCAGTATGAAAGGTGAGAAGTACAATAAAAATCTTTCAGTACAATCATTATGCTTTATTAATTTCATGTATTTATATATTTATGACAATATCGTCTCGACTAACCTTATTAAGTTACTAATTATAGTTATATTTCGTAAATTTCGAATTGATAGGACATAATGGTAAATAAAATCGATTAGGTGTCCATTATCATGTCTAGACCTAATTCACGAAACTCGTAGGACAGCTGTCAGTTTGCCTAACAATCAAAACTTAGTGTATTTCCGTAAAACTAATTTTTAAATCAATAAACATTTTTTTTACAAAACCGAATACAACGCTGAGACATCCATCTGGCAAGGGATCGAATTATTTCCGTGCAACTATTCGTTGCACTTTGCAGCGATTTATTATCATTGGACGATACATGTCGTTTATAGCTCAACAATCGCCCACAAACCGTCCACTTGATGTATACACGCGATCAATCAAAGCTTACTGTTACAACAAAAATTACAACATAACCACGAGTAGTATTTGAGCAAATTTCAAATAATAAACAAACGTGCACCCCCCAGCCAGACAGCCTTACAATAAATTAACCAATTCAAGAATCGATCGAATACGAGCAAAAACCTAATTATTAAAGTGATTCAATAAATAAATACCATGTAAAATATCGACAATATACAGTTAACACAATTTACATTAACATAACGAACACAGCACAAATTAAAATAATATATAATATATGTATAAGATGATACGGGCTCACTGAGTTCTTAATAAAACATTCGCTAGTTACAATCTATGTAAGATAAAAAAAAAACAATTTACAATAAATAGTTTGCGTTATTTTGAAAAAACCGTATAACGTGAATCCCGACAAAGTTCAACCTTTCAAAGTCACGCTCCTTTAACGGTACCTACAGTAAGACTATCATGTTACAGGTAAATATTTAATGTTCGATAATTTTACGTATATTGGTTTCCTTAGGCAATGATTTTATAAAAATACCTTTTGTCTCCGTGAG